>JBAMJV010014400.1:0-26458 GCA_037951105.1 Echinarachnius parma
GATTTCTGGATGGTGTTCACGTAAGGTTTTACTTTAATACTTTCAGGCAGTGGATATTTACTTTTTATATCAGTATGAAATGTCAAAAAGTAGATGAATGAAAATGCATGAGCACAGAAAATTGGGCTCCCGAGGAATAGTGAACTCAGATTTTATATTAGACCTTCAGAATATCAGTAAATGCAGAACAAACAAGTAATGTGAATCTTTTAGTGCCTCTTCTGATCAATCGGTCAAAGCCTTTTTATTTTTCTTTGTTTAGTCCATCTGTACGTCCTACATCTACAACAGTAAGTCCGCATGCGTGCATTCATCCCGATCTTGTTCTTGCAGTATAATGGTTCGATGGATAAAATATAGTATTTCGCTAAGTAGATAAACCTTCTACCCCCCCCAAAAAAAATAAAAAAAATAAATAAATAAATAAATAGATAAATAAAATAAATAAATAAAATATAAATAATAATAATAATGAATTAATTAATAAATAAATGCATTAATTAATTACATAAAAATGAATACAAGATCAGTAATTTGGGCTTAGTTCACATTCTAGTGTCAATTTAGTGTCGTCCAATTTAAAAACAAATATAGACAGGAATTTTCCTCTATTGCCAGAAATAAATGTAGCAATTTGTACCATTCGTATTACGTAGGTCATGTGCAGCAGCGAAAACCACACATACGTGTTGCGATTTCGCAAACCAAAAACCGCAACACGTGTATGCAGCAGCCAAACCAGCATACACATGTTGCGATTTTTGGTTTGCGAAATCACAACTTGTATGTGTGGTTTTCGCTGCTGCACCTGAACTACGTAATACGAATGGAACATGAAATTGCATTGGGAATCATCGATTTATAAATGATAACCGCTTGTCGGCAGAAAATAGACAAAAATAGTGGCGCGATGACAATCATATTTAGTGAAGTCTGTCGAAGATACGATCGGTCCTATTCTCGTCAGAAATTTCGTAATCAAGGTAAATTTGAACAGCATGTTACCATAATTCCGTTAAAATCATGTCAGAATTGCTAAAACTATAATTCATTTATGAATTTGCTGTATTTTAGAAGATGATTTATTGTCATAAATGCGCTGCATTTTTGTCACTTGAATGAACATGAAAGCTCTTGCGTTCAATGAGGGGACTTCTTCTTTTTTCGGGAAATCGAGTATCGATTTTTGTGCCCGGGACTCGACATTTTTCGGCGGGACCCGGGTACCCGGGACTCAGCGACAACACTAATAAGCCTAGGGGGAATAATTATGTATGCTTATTAAAAAAAATATTTGGGTATATTCAGGGTAATTATATATGCATAAAAGCCTGTTATCGGATAGCTAAACGAAATAAATTGAAAGATCTTGCTTATGTCTATTGAGTAGTTTACTTTTTTTGTTAATTTCATTTTCAGGTTTTTCAGGGTGCTGCTCGAGAATCCGTGGCCAAAATGTAGAGAAACCAAGAGAAGGTATGATTTCTTAGATTAATCAGAGCAGCCAAATTTCTCTTATTTTTACTGGATTTCTGAAAAACTTGACAATGAACTGTTAATCATGACAGTATTAGTGATTATCCATATAAGGTATATACAATATTTATTACAACCAGTGGCCTTGACTCCCTATTTGCAACATTTCACTTCATGTGGTTTGAGAAATGGCATTAGATATGACATATTTTTTCCATTCACTTTCAGAATTATTGGGGGCCAAACAATATGTTTGCCCCCCCCCCCCCCCCCCCCACCCCAATATTTTTATGCCTCCGTAACAAAGTTGCCGGAGGCATTATGTTTTCGGGTTGTCTGTCCGTCCGTACATACGTACAGACGTATGTAGATTTTGGGGTCATGAGCTCAGAGGTCAAAGGTCACAGAGCTCATTATATATGCAAAAATAGCTCCTGATCGCGTTATCTAAAGAACGGATTAACGGATTCTGACCAAACTTGTTCCATGGAATGGTTTAAACCCACGAGCGCAGCGAGTGGGTTTTGGATCATTCCAAATTTAAAAGAGTGCATCCAATTCTTATGGATCCACGAAATATGCCTGTGCTGCATTTGTTTTATAAAATGGGCGTTAAAAACTGTGAAAATCAAACTTTTTCCCCAGTAATGGCTAAATGGCTAAAACTGACGCATGCCTGTAATTTTACGGACGCATGGCTAAAGTTACCGATGCATGCCTGTAAATTTATCTACGCATGACTGGGGAAAAATTTGAATTTCACATTTTTTGTTTTTAATGATATAATTTAAAATTTGTAACCTTTTTTTTTAAATGGTATGATTTTTTTTTTTTATGATATTCAACTTTTTATATCAATTTTAAAATGTAAAATATTTTCTTTAAATTAAATAAATATTATTTTGTACTAAATATATTACTCATTGAGGATATATACCGTACAGTATAAAACATGCTTGTTTACAACATATTCTATCACACCTGACGAAGTGTTGCAGCGGCGCACGAAACGTCGTGATCTTTTAGATTCCTTGTTGACCATACATTGCGAGACAAACAAATATTACTAGCGATATTATTTCCGGTATTATTTTGTATTTTGTTTTTTTTTTTCCCGCGAAATATGCCTGTGCAGCATATGTTTTTATAAAATGAGCGCAACAAAAACTGTGAAAATCAAACTATAAAGTGAGCCATGCATCAGTATACAAATGATGCACAGGCTTGAGTGGATCGGTAAGAATCGGATGCACGAGTTTAACTTTGGAATGGTTTTAGACTATTTCCCGGCAAAGTTAAAAGAGTGCATCCAATTCTTACCGATCCACGAAATATGCCTGTGCAGCAATTTAAAAAATAAAATGGTGCAAACAAATGTGAAAATCAACATCAGTCAGGGCCTAGACTTGTGTCGTACGCATTCCAACAGCACTACAGGGTGGGGGGGGGGGGGGGGGGGGCAAAAAGTGGGGTGCGTCTTGTACACAGGTGCGTCCTATATACAGAAATTTACGGTATTTCTTTCTGCCAACGGGACCCTGGAATGATCACGCTTGTATCTCTTTCTACAACAGGGCCCGGGTTTGACATAATTTGTAAAGCACAAATTTCTAATTCATATTTTAATGGTCTGTTGTAGTTACTATGCTATAATTTCAAGGGTAATAGTTAGATAGACATGTTTGACTGGATTATCTCAAATTTTACAGAAACGGAAGCTGATGCTGGGACCTCCTCTGGGAGTGATCATGTAGAAGTCCCCATGGTCGTGACTCTGAACCCGTCCCCATCTGGACAGAATCAACCAGCAGAGCCAGGGCCAGTGCATCCCGGGGCTGGGACTGGTAGGTTACATTCAGCGCAGCATTTTTATTTTGTTACATAGGGGCATGGCTAAGAAGAAAAATCTTTCCTCCTCAACTCTCCAACCCTCCATTTTCACCTAACCCCTCCTTCCTCTTCAACTAAACTCTCCATCCCAATCTCTCCCTTTGTCCCTCCATACCCTTAAAGGGAATGGCCCCCTTTTGCAAGCCAAATTTCAAAAGTTGCGAGGTTATTGTCTTAAAATGTTATTTTAACAGCATGCCTGAACAAATTAGGGCTTGAAACCTCCCATTCATGGAGTTATAATTGGTCATAAACCTCCAAATAATAAAAGGCGAGACGCGTTTTATTATCCCATTTCATGATCCTTCGCCCGTTTGTAAATTCGTTCAAGTTATTTATAGCGCGGTACTAATCGATCTCACTCTCTGCACTGCTCACTTGGGGGTCCGTGGCCGGGGTGAAAGGTTGGGGAGTATACGCTAAGCTCTCCGTTACTTTGCCTAGTCGGGGCTATACGTAGACCGATTATTTTTTAAATTTATTAAATGGTTAATTGTTTCTAGGGTTAGCACGCATATATCAGAATAAAATATTCCAGACTGTGAAGATTCCATTCTATAAAACTACTTTTACTTAGAAAATAAAGGAGTTTTTAAACCCTGTAAGTGACGTATTTCCCTCGCGTCCGCATATTGCGTGTATATCAAAACCCCGCCATCTGTAATTTCATTTCACAGACTTCCACTTCCCTGGTTATACTGCATGACATGTTCAGTGTTCCACAGACTTTGAGTGCACGCCAAACTGCCTGCGTTTACAGTGTGCAGCTTAATGACCGAAGAATCAATCAAGTACTGAAATATTCTTCAAACTTCAGATCTTTTCCTTCTTTCTTTCATTTGAGATGGTTGTTTTGTAGCATGCATATAAGAAATAGTATCTATACACAGGTTTCTTTTAAATAAGTTCATGCTAGTTGTATTCCGACAGTGAATCAACATAGCAAGTGGCCGAAAATGTAGGACATTGAGGAGACGCGATCTTTGCTATTTTTTCTTGGTAGTTTTTATGCCTCCGCAACGAAGTAGCCGGAGGCATTATGTTTTCGGGTTGTCCGTCCGTCCGTACGTACGTACGTCCGTCCGTACGTACGTACGTCCGTCCGTACGTACGTACGTCCGTCCGTCCGTCCTTCCGTCCGTCCGTCCTTCCGTCCCGTTCTCGTGATCGCGTTATCTCAAGAACCGATTGACGGATTTTCACCAAACTTGGGTCATGTATGTATCTTGGGGGGCTAATGATCTGATTAGATTTTGGGGTCATGTGGTCAAAGGTCAAAGGTCACAGAGCTCATTATATATGCAAAAATAGCTCGTGATCGCGTTATCTCAAGAAGGGATTGACAGATTCTGACCAAACTTGGTACATGTATGCATCTTGGGGGGACGATGATCTGATTAGATTTTGGGGTCATGAGGTCAAAGGTCACAGAGCTCATTATATATGCGAAAATAGCTTGTGATCGCATTATCTCAAGAACGGATTGACAGATTCTGACCAAACTTGGTACATGTATGTATCTTGGAGAGCCAATGAACTGATTAGATTTTTGGGGTCATGAGGTCAAAGGTCAAGGTCACTAATAGCTCATAATTGTGATACGTCAAGATCTAAAAGACAGAGTACCATCAAAATTGAGTTGACAGAATTAATTCAGTGTACATGTTGATTTGGGCTTGATATAAATAAATCGCGTAATGGCGGAGGCATCTTTTTCGACTGCGCGCAGTCGAAGATCCATCTAGTTCATTCATAGAATCTAAATTATAGCGTACGTTGTTCAATTTAGAATTTCACATGGGTGTCATATTTATCCTCATGTAGGTACTGGAAACTTTTTAGATGATTTGTAAAAGGCGGACAGTCCCTTTAATGCCTTCTCCCTCCTTAACTTCTTCACCCTCCCACCCCACTCTAACCCCTCCTCTCCTCCTTCCCAAACTATCCCTTTCTCAGTTCCTCCCTCCCCTCCCCTTACTCCACCACCCCCACCCTCTCCCCTCTTCTAACCCTGCAAACCCTCACCCCTCCTCCCTCCCCAATTTATATTGATCTTTTACAATAATACAAGTAAAATAAAATCATTACATTTCCGAGACAGTTCTCAGAAAGAGTCCCATATCTAGTTATACCAATATCATATTTAAATGAGAAATTATAAATATGGCCTCTCTTCCAAAATAAAAGCAACAGAGCCTGCGCACCTGGTGATATCACTTCATATTTAAAGGTGTATTAACAAAGGATGATCATTCTCAAAGTGATACGTTACCCCTTTTTTTACACAAAAATGGATGAAAATTGAACAATAGTAATTTTTATGCCTCCGCAACGAAGTAGCCGGAGGCATTATGTTTTCGGGTTGTCCGTCCGTCCGTCTGTCCGTACGTAGCCTACGTACATCCGTCCGTACGTCCCGTTCTCGTGATCGGGTTATCTCAAGAACCGATTGACGGATTTTCACCAAACTTGGGTCATGTATGTATCTTGGGGGGGCCGATGATCTGATTAGATTTTGGGGTCATGAGTCAAAGGTCAAAGGTCACAGAGCTCATTATATATGCAAAAATAGCTTGTGATCGCGTTATCTCACGAACGAATTGACAGATTCTGACCAAACTTGGTACATGTATGTATCTTGGGGGGCCGATGATCTGATTAGATTTTGGGGTCATGAGGTCAAAGGTCACAGCTCAATATATATGCAAAAGTAGCTCGTGATCACGTTATCTCAAGAACGGATTGACGGATTCTGACCAAACTTGGTACATGTATGTTCCTTGGAGAGCCAATGAACTGATTAGATTTTGGGGGTCATGAGGTCAAAGGTCAAGGTCACTTATAGCACATAATTGTGATACGTCAAGATCTAAAAGACAGAGTACCATCAAAATTGAGCTGACAGCATTAATTCAGTGTACATGTTGATTTGGGCTTGATATAAATCGCGTAATGGCGGAGGCATCTTTTTCGACTGCGCGCAGTCGAAGATCCATCTAGTTTTTTAATCTTTGCATTTTGAGTGCACTCGCAAAAACACCCCTTTTTAGATTACATTTGTAACACAAACTAGCTATATTTTATTTTCCCCTTATGAAAATGTACCTTAACTTTCCCCAACATCATCATGAAAATGTGATTCTCAGTAATCTTACGTATTGCTGTGAACATTTAAAGTTCCCTAACACATGCACAAATTTACCCTTTTTCTCCCAAATCGCAAATGAACATGCATATACATGGCCAATAGGATATGATACTACTGAGTTACCTTGAACCTTGAAGAATTACTCTCCCAAAAGCATAAACGCTGTCCTGGAGAGGACACGGACTGCTCTGGGAAACATGCTGTGCATGTAGCAATTAATTCATTGCCATCTCCTTTGCTTGCAGCAACCACAGATCCACCTATTGCTAACCCACCACCACCAACGCCGCCTGTCAGACCACAATCACCAGGGGTGCAGTCTTCGACACCGCCAGTGGCACCATCCTCTGCACCACCACCACTACCACCGTCCGTCACACAAGGTACCACCGTAGGGACTCAGACGGCACCACCATCCTCCACGCCGGGGGTAAGGGTTGTACCTTCTACTACCTACACAGACACTTCAACTAGTTCGGCTTCAGCTGTGTCGAGCCGCCGAGCAGGTAAGAAAGTCTGCACAGGTAGAATCAATTGAATTTTAACCAAAATCAATTAACCCTAACCAGGCCGGGTTAGCTTGGCTATGCTCTGGCCGGGGGGGAAATCCACCCCCCCCCCCCCCCCCCTCCCTCCCGAGATCTCGACCGTCGAATGCGTGGCCGCCACAAAATTTGGCACGCAGATAGCTTGCAACACAATCTACATGATTGCATTGTAATTTTTTTGAAAATAATCAAATTTTAATTAATTATGCAAATTTATGCAAAAATCCCCTTTTTGTCTGTAAATCACTAAAATTGCTCAGAATATGCTCATTTTGAGCATGAATATTCTTTATGACTTAATTAATAGATTTTGAACATTAAAAATTGCGACAGCCAAAATTTTCCATATGTATTTCTTTGTTTTTGGAATTTCTTTCGTACTTCTTTGTTTTTTTACTTTTGTTTTTTATTGGGTTTTTTTCAGGGTTTTTTCAGGGAATAAATTATTGACCATTATCCAACAATTTTTAGCCCAAAATTAAATTATTGCAGTGATTAGAATGAAAAATAATGAAGGTTTTGTCTATTCTAGGAAAAAATCAATTTCCATAGGATTTGTACACAAATCACAAAATTTAGCGATTTTCGGGCCGACGCTCACTTACAAAAGGTCACGTGACTTTAGAACGGTATACCCGGTCGTCGCAAATTTGGTCTCAAAAGTTGCGCAAGACTTCAATGAAAAAACTCATGAAGTCCCGAGGCAATACCTGCGCGCGTTGCAGAATGATCGCGCAAAAAGTCGAGGGGGGGGGGGGCTTAACCCCCGGCCTGGTTAGGGTTAAGCCTGCTCTGGCGACTACCTGTCTAGAAAGGTCATCTGCTGAAGACAGCATTTCTAGACATTCTAGGTAGCATTTTGCATCATAAATAACTTGTCTTAACTCTAATCAGGCAGGGATATTTTGGCTGTGCTATAGCCGGGGGAGGGGGATTAGAGGTTTAAGTCCACCCCACCCTGAAATCTCGGCTGACGAATGCGCGGCCGCCACAAAATTTGGCACACTGATAGCTTGTGACATAATCTACAAGATTGCATTGTTATTTTTTTTAATTATCAATTAATTATGCAAATTCATACTTTTTGTCTGTAAACCTCTAAATATTGCTCAGAATATGCTAATTTTCCTAACCCTAGCCCCAACAGCCTGGTTAGGGTTTTAAACCCTAACCAGACTGCCTGCTAATAAAGTCAACCTTTTCTGTTTCCCGTGGGTGTTCTCGATAGTTTTGACTGTCTATAAAAGAGACTTTGACAGGTTTGACTGCAGTAATAACCAGTTAAAACCTTCATAAGTCTAATCCACTTGGTTTTCAGAATAAAAACTTCAGCTTATTATGACATTGAAACTGTTGGTAGAACATAAGAAACCTATAGAGGGGAACCTGAATAAACGTTTGACTTATTTACTTTCAGCTGATTTAAAGCTGATGAAGTGGCAAGGTAGACCTAACTTGAGTTTGATTTTAAGACAGGTTCACCATAGGGTTGTCCATTGCCATAAGTTTGTACACAGTTCTAATGATCCTGGGATTTTTTTTCTTCAAATAAAATCATGAATATCCCAATAACAAAGAGAAAATTTGACAAACCAAAGCTGCTTCAATGAGAGGAAAATAACTAGGAATAAAGGATGGCCCAAATTAAACGGAACAGCTAGGGTACTTGCCATATTAAAGAAACATGATGACTATATAGCATAGCTAGGGCATCTTTTACAAAGAAAAATTATGTCCAAGAACAGTAATGTTGGTATTGATGTGATATTGATCGATTCAGACAGAGCTACTAGATCCCTTCATAGATCAATACACAAAGAAAATGGGCAATATCACTAGTCCAGAAAATTGAGCTGATCCAGTATTTATGTTAAATTCTTAACTGCATTTTTGTACTGTTTGTTTATTTCCTTTCTCAGGAGCATCCAATTCTCTGGACCAACAGGATGAGGACGCTGTAGTCATAAATGAGAGAACACGTCTAATGGATGAGAGACAAGGGTAAATACATTGTAACTTCTTTGATTTGAGAAATAAAGATGACACACATATATATGAAATATGGCCATTATATAGTAATAATTATATCTAAAGGTACCTTATTCAGAAGTGCATAATTACCCTGGTCATCAGGTACAGTTCACATCTGCATAATTAACTTGTGCACCATCGCAACTCCCAGGGGAGCATACTAGCCCAGGCTGTTCTACAGTGCACTACAGGCTAATTTAGCACCAGACCAAAATACATATTTATACTCCTGGATAGAGAGCAAAGATCCTTTATACTGAAGGACAAAATGCTTGGGCTTCGTTAGGTTTGAAATCTGGTCCTGTGGTTAGAAGTTTAGCGCTTATCTGATTTTCCCACAACACCTCTACATTAAAAACTGTTACCTTTAACAGTATCAATTAGAAAATTAAATTGGGCTTTGCTTGGATCAATAAAGCATGGCGAAGCTCATTTCTCATTGCCCTTTTTATTCTGATTGTTTTATTTGATAGAACTACTGTAGGCATTGAATTTAAAAGACACAAAACACAGAGCTGAAACGCCTGGGGGTTTAGGCCACTAAGTAAATATTTTGATGCCAGTAATAAATATTTTACAAAAGAAGATTATTCAATCCATTCTTTCTTCCCTACTTAAAATTTTTTCAGAGCAATTCCATTGGTTAAAGATGTACGTACAAAACAATGGCTGGGACACAGGGGCTCCAACTTTTCCGATTTAACAGACAATGAAGTTCGGGACATCCTTCGCATAGCTCAACAAAGCCAGTCAGAAGTAGGACAATCTCTGTCACGTGGGAGATCAGACACGCCAGGTTCGGCCGGTTACAGCTCTGGCAATTCAACGCCGAGTGACAAAAGGGATCAGGTAACTGCTGAAAGTCTGGAACCTGTGTATGAGCTCATAGATATGTATTTATTAAATATTATACAGATATTGACTGTCTTGAGGGGCAATATAACATTTGAGATCCTCGAGGGACATTATATTTTTCCGAAGCGCGTAGCGCTGAGGAAAAATATAGTATTCCGAGACAAAAATATAACTCCCCAAGGGAAATGAAATGTTATATGGTTCCCGAAGGAAAAAGTCAATATCTGTTATATTATGATGACCTATATAGACATAAATATAAATTTGGTGTTGAAATAAAATTATGGACAAGGGAAAATCATTACATTAAATCGAAATCCTTCCAGTAGAACAGACGTGTTGTTATCGAAATGCTGCGCAAAATGCTTCTTTATTCGACCATCCTTTCAAATTTACTTTCGGATCGCGCAATCTCCGTAGAAAGCTTAACAACGCTGCGCGTGCCAGGATGCTAATACGCGCACATTGTTCATCTTCACACACCCATTGTGACGTAAATTACGTCACCGGTCAATATAACGGCGGGGTTATATTGACTGGTCGGTCAATATAACGCTTCTCATCCTTGTAGCGATGGTCACGTGACATCATTTTGACTAATCGCACACCAGTATCTTTATAGGTCATATAATATATACATGTATGTAAGAGATGTTGTGTTTTAATAGCTAGGTGTAATTTAGATACACACTGATCGATTTCAAACTTGGTATCAATTTATACATCGGGTGACAATGATTTGATTAGATATGCGGGTCATTCGGTCAAAGGTCAGAGATTAAAGAGAATTGTGGTCTAGATATGATGTAATTTGAAAATGCACTGATCACTTTCTATAAACTTGATCATGGTCGCAGGGCTCATTTTGGGCCAATATTTAATAGCTTATAATCTTGATGTTGTATGAAGTGATTACCATTAATTTATGAATCTTGTGGAGCTAATGTACATTTGCCTGTATACCGTAAATATCTGTGTATAAGACGCGCTCGTGTATAAAATGCACCTCCAACTTTCATACCGAAACATTTTGTTTAGACACCCTGTATTTGCTGTTGGAATTTTTATGCCTCCGCCAACGAAGTGGCCAGAGGCATTATGTTTTCGGGTTGTCCGTCCGTCCGTCCGTCCCGTTTTCGTTCTCGCGATATCTCAAGAACCAGTTGACGGATCAATTTCAAACTTGGTATGAGTGTACATATCAGGGTGCTACTGATCTGATTAGATTTGGGGGGTCATGAGGTCAAAGGTCAGGGTCACAGGACTCAATATGTATGCGAAAATGGCTTGTAATGGCAAAATTTCAAGAACTGAATGTCAGATTTCAATCAAACTCGGTACCTGAATGTATCATAACGAGTGAGCGTAGCCATAATATGTTGGGGTCATGAGGTTGAGGTCAAGGTCACGGGACTCATTATACATGCAAAAAAGGTTGTAATGCCAAAATCTCAAGAACTAAATGTCAGATTTCAATCAAACTTGGTACCTGAATGTTTTTTAGGGAGCCATCAAAGATTGGGGTCATATGGTCAAGGTCACAGGACTCAAAATATATGAAAAATATTTGTAAAAATTAAATCAGTGCATGTTAATTTGGGCTTGATATTAAAATCGCGTGATAGCGGAGGCAAAATTTTCGATTGCACGCAATCGAAGATCCATCTAGTTTATTTTTGTTTGCTGCCTGTGTAACGGCTCACCCCAACTTTTAAATTTTCTGACGGAAAAAAGTGCATAATTACCCTGGTCATCAGGTACAGTTCACATCTGCATAATTAACTTGTGCACCATCACAAATCCCAGGGGAGCATACTAGCCCAGGCTGTTCTTCAGTGCACTACAGGCTAATTTAGCACCAGACCAAATACATATTTATACTCCTGGATAGAGCGCAAAGTACAAAGGACAAAATGCTTGGGCTTCGTTAGGTTTGAAATCTGGTCCTATGGTTAGAAGTTTAGTGCGTCTCAACGTAAATCTCCCTGTATAAGTTATACACTGAGATTTACGGTATTCATTCATTCATTTTCTCTGTGTTATAAATGTTTTTTTTTCTTTCATATCGTAGGTGCGGGACAACAGTCACTTGTCTTCAGGAGAGGAAAGTGTTCAGCAGACTGAGGAGAGAGCACAAGATGTGACATCTGAAGCGGACACCGACAGCAGCACTTTGATTGGTAACCCACCGAGTATGCCCTGGTCTCTTTCATCGAGCCCTTCCGCATATACAACAGAGGAAAATGTGAGCTAATGATAATATTATTACCAGGTTTGCCCGTCTTAATTCAGGCATATGGGCCGCATACCAGAAAGCATATGGGGACCATGTGGACTTTTGCACGTAGCGTATGCGCGGTTCCGCATTGGCGATCAATTTACTGTAAATCAGTTTTGCAAATATATCTTTTAGTAGGTGGTTTCCTGGCCAAATGTTTATAATCCCATATAAATCAAATTATCGTACATTTCATTTTTTGTGTGTGGGGCGTTTCCCACTACTGTCATTTCCCTTTAACTAGAGTAGGTGAATATAACTTGTTATATACCTCCTCAAATGTAGGACTACCAAACAGCAATTATGTGGGCAATTATATCGTCCTTGACGAGTGACACACAACAGGTGCGCATTATGGGACCCAAGCAATTTTGTTTTCATAGATATGAGTAACAACATTTGCTTCTCAAAATTCGTTCTAAAAATAAAGTTAGATGACTCCAAAAGAAAACAAAACTTCATGTCGATTTCATTATAATTGCTACATAGAATCTAATTGTCTGTAACTTTTGTTTGTTAAATCTTAGGATGGTGATCTGGTCAGCGGCCTTATACAAAAGGCATTGGTGGATGGTGAAGGTGAGTTGTTGCATGTAGTCATACCTGTAGTGGCTACCTGTCTGTAGCAGCCAACCTGCCTGTATTGCATGGCCACCATAAGTGATCCACTAAAGAGAATAACAGTGTTATGGATCATGTCTATATACATGTAGGTCATCTGCTACAGTGGCCATTTTTCTTGGTTCCTGTAAGTTGCCACTGTACACATGTTTAAAACCCATCAAGGACAAGAGCTTTTTTAAGGCAAAATTGATCATTATTTTCCTCTACAAATTGGCAACTGCTAATTTTTATGCCTCCACAACGAAGTAGCCGGAGGCATTATGTTTTCGGGTTGTCCATCCGTCCATCCGTCCGTACGTACGTACGTCCCGTTCTCGTGATCGCGTTATCTCAAGACCCATTTGACGGATTCTCACCAAACTTAGTTCATGTATGTATCCTGGAATGCCAATGAACTGCTAGATTTTGGGGTCATGAGGTTAAAGGTCAAAGGTCACAGGGCTCATTATCTATGCAAAAATAGCTTGTGATCGCGTTATCTCAAGAACCGTTTGACGGATTCTCACCGAACTTGGTTCATGTATGTATCCTGGGGTGCCAATGAACTGACTAGATTTTGGGGTCATGGGGTCAAAGGTCACAGGGCTCATTATATATGCAAAAATAGCTATTTTTTAAAGAAGTGATTAATGGATTTGCACCATACTTGGTACATGTATATATCTTGAGGTGACCAATAAATGGTTAGATTTTGGGGTCATGAGGTCAAAGGTCGCAGGGCACAATATATATGCTAAATTAGCTTGTAATTGCAAAATCTCAAGAACTGAATATCCGATTTCAATCAAACTTGGTACCTGAATGTAGCCCAGGAAGCCATTGTAGCCATTGTAGCCATCAGAGGTCAAAGGTCAAGGTCACAGGACTCATTATGCCAAAATAGCGTATAATTGCAATATCTCAAGAACCAGTTGACAAACTTGGTACCTGCATTGTATTTGTCTTGTAATTTTCACTATTAAAATTGAGTTGAAGAATTAATTCAGTGCATGTTAAATTGAGCTTGATATAAATCACGCAATGGCGGAGGGATCATTTTCGACTGCACGCAGTCGAAGATCCATCTAGTTTCGACCTTTTAGTGACATTAAAATAGGTGGAAAATATTTAGTAATGACAATTTAAGACAAATGTGAAGTGACTTTGCCGCAAAGTTGCCAATTTGAACGCCCAAATCTGTTTTTAAAATATCATTACGTTTCACTAAGTTAGCCGTGATCTCCACCACGGTGGAAATCAACTCAACCATTTTAATAGCTTTCGTCAACATTCTATGCCCTGTTAACTGCCCCCCGATACCTAGTGGTATTATAGAGATAATCTCCTCCGGTTACACGCAGTAAACCGACAAGAACGGTGTAAATGGTGATAAAATTCTACTAGAGGCACGAATCTCTCAACCTCTCCTCAGGCCTGAGAAGCGGATATTTTCTAACTTGGGTGAAACGTAATGTCACAATATGTTGCCAATTTAAAGATTTTCCTAAATCTTGCTCAAGTGTAGGACTACCAACCCACAAATATGTGGGACACCGTCCTTGATGGGTTTGCTTGACTAGGTAATGTTAAAATGTATTCAATATCGTCACCATGTATGTTTAGTAATTTGTGATATGCATGGGAATGCTTACATTTGTTTGTACTGTTTGGAATCCTTACTCCAGTTTACCATCTAGAAGACCTCACCCCAGCTCTTCGAAGCAACCTGAGGGATCTAAACAGGATGGAACAGCTACCAATCCAAGATGGCAGATCTCTTGCCAGGCTCTTCTCCATCCCAGAAGAAATCATGGTTCAGTTTGATGAACAGTTCTTCATCGAGAGAATCGTCTCCTACCTCACCACGCATCATCCGGGCAGCTTTACTGTAAGGGACTTGTTGCGTAATCTGGTCGCTATCAATCGGCTCGACAAGGCGCACATTGTGGCTCGCCATGTTGTGCAGGGGAATCTCAGGGCTGACTGTGCTGTGTGTGTAACGAAGAGATATACCGAGAAATCCCTAGCCTAGGATTATTATAATGATAGATTATATTTATAAAGCACTTATTGCAGGGTCTCTAAAAGTCTAAGTGCTGTTACGTAGAATTGATATGTAAGATTGCAGCTCATCATTGTGCAGGGTTTTCTCAATGCTGACTGTGATGTGTGTCGAACAAAGAGAGCAGAGAATCCAAAATTAGTCTGAAGGAAAGCCAATGTTTAGTATTAGAATTTGAATGATCTTTTCTGCTTTCTTTATTTTATGTATAAGATTCATTTGTGAACAATAGCCCACCAGAGCATTATTGTAGCTCTAGAGGGTCAATTGAATGGTCCACAGCATTTAACGTAGCTTGTACATTTTAATTGTACAGTTCAAATGTTGGAAAAAATTGTTAATTTTGTTTAAAAAAAAAATATATATATATATATTTTGAAGGAAATTGTGACATCATTAAACATTTGTTAGATTATTAAGATCAGTTAGACAGATCAATTATATACATCAAAACTTGTTCTTAGCATGTACCTAAAAGATTTTTAGAATCATGAGGTTAGAGATCATAGGTCATACCTGTATGTGCATTCAAAAATAGATTGCAATTATTGTATTTTGACAATTCATCAGATTTACATCAGATTTGGTACTTGTATTAACCCGAGTACTTACAGAAGTGATGAGATTTTATGTTTATGGTTATATGGCCCATATATATATACGCAAGAATAGCTGGTTCTTTTTTTCTCTTCTTTTTATAACAAACGTTTGATACTTTTTCATAAATTTGTACATATATGCTCTTACTGTATGAGTAGATTAACCAAAGTCATGAAGTTGAAGTTGAAGGTCAACACAACAACGCCAGATGCATATTTTTCAATAATAGAATAGCTATATAGAGTATAGTTTGATGAAAGATTGTACAGAGTTAGATTGTTTAAATTCATATACCGGGTATATAACTGCCAATTCATATGGCATATGCTTCACTAAGTATGCCTTATTAAGTTATTATACATTATTGACTGCCATGAGGGGCATAAGCGCCTCGGGTCATATCATGGTTTTGAGATCACCTTGGGTCTATATTTTCAATATGCCCCGAATAATAAAGTTTGTTTTATATACCGAGCAAACCTATAATCTGATTGATTCTCACACATATAAATGATTTAAATTCAATTAAAGTATAATATAAAGGAAAACAAACCATCACTTATTATGTTCTGTTTGTGACACTGACCCCCTTTGCGTAATAGTCCTAGCGCAGAGCGCGTATTGCGCTACCTTTCCATTCATGGTTACTCGCATTAACAACTATTGCGCGCCCAAATGCAAAACGCGCGCATCAAATAATTAACCCGATTTACATTCACACGTGTAATTGAATGGGGAAAATTATACGTACATTACACATACACACAGTGCAGGCTAGTGCTTTGCAGTGCACTGTTGCAAGTTAATTGTTGAATAACGAATTACTGTCACGGTCACGGAAGGACAACGATGCAAATTGTGCCCCATTTTTAGAATTTTTAAATTCGAATACCACCATGTTATACATGAAATGCATCTCTAGAATATTCTTTAAAACTTATTGATATTCACGGGTAAAAATATTCTGGATTTCTTTTTAAATTACTCTTTGGGAAAGTTAGTCGAGCATCTATCGCAAGCTAAAACAAGACATCCGCTCGCAGAGAGGCTTTTATAATACGCATCTCTACGGACATTTTGTGAAAAAATCAATATGATCCCCCGGATCCCGCTTTGTTTTGTTTTTATTATTTTCTTTGTTTGCTGAGCGGGCAAAAAATCAATATGATTTGCTTTGTTTGTTTTGTTTTTATTTATTTAGTTTGTTTTCTGAGCAGGCATATTGAAAAAGAGGCCCGCTCGTTTAACCAATCAGATTGCAGGATTCTCGATGTGAGGTATATAATTATCATTATTAATTTTATAGAGTACTGAAGTGCGTTCTAACAGCTATTCATTGCCATGGGTTTTCCCATGTTACTACTGCCTTAGTTTAGGGTGAGCTGTACGTACTGCCTTTTACTGTTAAACTGCCTTTGTTCCTGGGTATGTATATATCTTATAGAGTAAACATTTATTGAATTAGGTTCCGGGTAGTTCTTCTCCTATGTTTTGATTAAAAAAATATATTACTATTAAGTGTTTCACAGTCCCCCTTACTTGGATTCCAGGCGCCTAAGCTTTCTTGTGAGAAATATAACTTTTAACTTTTGATCGCAATACAGCCCTCGTCAAAATATTTACCTTACATATTTTCAGTTTATGCACGGCCTTCGCCAGCTTTGTCACTGTTGTGACTCTGGTAAATATTTGTATTGTAATCTAAAGTTTACAATTATATTTCTCATTATATACCTGGGGGTGTATTCCGAGAACAATTTAAAGCTAAAAATCTATTGTATCTACTGTACGTCAATAAAATATTTTAGCCAAATCGGTATTCTGAAACTGTACTTAAAATGTGTATTTGTATTTGTATTTGCTAAAATATATTTTAGTGATGTAGATACCATAGATTTTAACTTTAAATTTTTTTCAGAATACACCCCCAGAATAGATACACTTTCATGCTATTGTCTTTCTTTTCTTTTACAGTATTTCCACTTTTTCATATTGGTTAGAATAAGAAGGTACAGGTCGAAAAATGTAGCATATTTTGTTGATTTTTTATGTATTTATATGTACATTGTCCTTTGATTGTACTTGGTGTGGAATAAAACTCTTGGCAATATGTTTGTGATTGATATAAAAAAGTATTACATTTATTATGTTCATATTGAAGAAGGAAAGGCTAGCCAGATTTCATGATATGACTTTCTTATTAAGTATCGTTTTCTTGCAATGAAAATACCCTGTGCATTACATATTCTGATGTAAGCAAGTTCATATTTTCAAATCATGTCATACATGTAGTTTTTTCTATATTTTTGTATTTTGTAGTACACACGTATATTGATATTTATTGATAATGCAGTACTTTGACTCTTAACGTGACAGGGATTTGAATGCTCCATGGCAATTGTGTGTATTGTAACTCGCAAAAATGCGAGCTTGGCACTCTAGGAGTTAAACACTGTAAAAATAGGACACTTATAATATAACTAACCTGCCAACTTGCATTTGTGTTCTTTTTATTCAGCCTGTTTCGTCTTATTGTTTGACAGTGTTATTCTATATTATTAATAATGCAGTACTTGTGAAGCCTTGATGTGAAACTGTAAAACAAAGACACTACTAACTTACCCGTCACTTTGCATTTTTATTTTCTTACTTTCATTCAAAGTGTCCTTTTTTCTGCTCTACTAGGTTCTTATTTCAATATGATACATAGATATTTATTAATCATGAAAATGTGATTTAAGTGACGTTTACCTGCTATATCTTTTAAACTAGATTATATTTATTGCTATTTTAAAGTTATTAGGTTAGGTTATAGTTACTACTTGTCTGTGGGAATGCAGCATTCCATATTTTATCTGTAATTTTATCAATGGAAATCATGTTTTGTATGCAATCATACATGTTACACAATGTGATTTAAGTGACGTTTACCTGGTATATCTCATAGACTAGATGATATTTATTGATATTTTAAGGTTATAATTAGGTTATATGTAGTTACTACTAGTATTTGGGAGTACAACATTCCATGTTTTATCTGTATTTTTATCACTGAAAGCCAAAAATTGTGTCTTTGGTATGCAATCATATTTGTGTACTACATTTCCTCAAAGAGTGTGTGTTGTTGTAAATACATGTACGTGTATGTATAGTACAAGTAAAGTATTATTCTACGATAGATTAATAATTCTTTTTGATGATAGTGTCGTCATGCATTCCCATTCTTTTCTTTGCCAAATTGAAATATTTAAAATGATGCTATTTTTTTCCGTCTGCAATGTAATTGCTTTATTTTTTGGTGTACATAATTATGCTGTTCAATATTGTAGATAAAAAAATATATAAAATTTGTATTCTCCAATAAATGTGTCTGGATATAGCAAAACCCTGCACTTGTTTGTAATTAATCTTTTGAAGAAGTGGGAATTTTAAGTTCATAAATGTACATACTGTATGTATGTAAAAGACTTATATTTGTAAAAAGGAAACAATCATATCTTGTCAAAATGATATTGTCTGATGTTTTAGAAGAAGGCATCAAATGAAACACTTGTGATGAGGCCTTTGTCGGGGCTTCAAAATCTTAATTTTGATTTTTTACTGACAAGTGCAGGATTTTGCTGTATCCAGTCACACATTGATATGAATTGTATACAAAAAAAAAAGGTATGTGACTTACTTTAAAGAATTCTTCAATTTGGAAGCTATTTAATGCTTGTATAACTTACGGTTACAGCTTGTTAGCACCATTACTGACCATAGTACCGGTGCTGTGTACACGATCGAACTGTCGTACGATGCGCTTGATCTATGCGGAAATGTACGTTTATTACGCATGAGCTCGCGTAAATACAGTACCGTATGCACGCATGCCTGGTATTGTAAGCACACCATAATTGGATACATTTGCACTGCGCAGCAATGGACATTTCTAGTTAACTTATGTAATGTACAGGAAAATCATGTCATGTTCATTTTATATGCCTCTCTGTGTTGTTTATCACTTATCAGGGTTGCACATGTTCTGTTTACTCTAGACATTCTTTAATATGTATTTCAGTAGCTCAGGCAAATGTGTTGATGGAGAAAAAAAATGAATGACCTAAACATGTTCTGGGAAACATCATTCTAGAAATGAAGTCATGTTCATTTTGTATGCCTTGCTGTATTGTTAGTTAACAACACTTTTTATTCTTTGTCTGATTTGTATTTCAGTAGCTCAGGCAAATGTGTTCATCGGAGAAATAAAGAAGTATTTTTTTCATTTATACATTTTTCTCAGTCCTTTATGCAGTTTGTAGCTATTATATATATTGACTCGTATTTTGCGTTAACTTTGAGCATGCATGATAAGTGATTAAAGAAGCACAATGAAAATATGATTTATTACATTCTTCATTAATTGTTCATTTTATTCAACTGTTTAAAAATCCTTTTACACTGATCACAATGTGTAAGCACTAGGCAGTCTATACTCTACACTGAATAACAAAGTAGCGTTATCCTCAAAACATACATTATTTACTACAAATTAGTGTCAATTAAGTAAACTCTGGTCTTGGTCTTGGTCTTGGTCTCGGACATTGCTGGTCTTGGTCTCGGACTTCGGGTCTTGGTCTTGGACCTCTCGGTCTTGGTCTTGGTCTTGGTCTCGGGGTGTGTGGTCTTGGTCTTGGTCTTGGTCTCGGATGGCCTGGTCTTGACGAGAACACTGATAGACAGGGTACTTTTTATATGTGTTTTGTGTAGTAAAACAATTAAATCATGCAGGTTTGATTGTTGTACTTCATAATAAAATATTTAATTCATCAAATTATGCGGCCTTAGATTTCAAATACATATTTGTATGACATATGAATGCAAACAAAATCAGATGAAGATATTTCATATAGCATTCCTATGCCCTATATGTATATGTAGTGCCTTATTAAAGGTTAAATGATGTAACATGTTATTTCAGTTCAGTTCAGTTCAATTCAGTTCAGTTCAGTAACCTGCATAGAAAATGGATTCTCCTATTTAATAATCCATGTTGTAATTTTCTTGATTATAATTTGGATCATTACCATATTGTTATTCCTTTTAACATTTTCTTATTCTTATCAATCATTACAAATTTTAAATTGTATTATGTTTCCACCTTTCCACTCTACAATAAATGAATAAATTATGTCGAAAGTATTTCATGTCTTATCTGGTAATTTTGTTGGGTGCATATTGTTACAAATCTTCTGGCACTATTGAAGTATGTAAGGCACAAGTTATATCCTGTTTAATGCACTTGGAATGGGGGGGGTCACTCCCAACATGACTGGCTACGTACCCGCATCCAAAAGAAGTTGAAAGGGTATCTTCAGCTATACGGCGTCGTCGATGTTTTCCTTGAAAAAGGGGTGGTTTTCAGCACTCTTATAAAAAAAAACACGAAAAGGGTACCTTTTTAGGTGCACAATTTTTCGACATTAAAGTCCATTTCAGAGGTTGATGGACACGCATGAGTAGTTTGAGAGTGACCCCCCGGGGGGGGGGGATGGGTATGATGCTCCCTTTTGTTTTAAAGTGATCTATAAACTTCATATTTGTTCCCAAAAGTAATATAAATTGAGACTTCAATCATATACCAATTTCATTGTAAGATTCTTGAGAATGATATGTGAGATATTTGTAGCAAAGGAGCATCCAAATTCGGATAATCTTGACTATGGTCAAAAGCGTACATATAGGGTTTCTTGGGGATTTGAACCCTGGCCTCCGGATTAGTCGGGAGAGCCGTACCGGTCAAGCAATCTGGGGTTTGAATCCTGGAGAAACCCTATTTTCTTTGCTCTTTTTCATTTATAAAACATATATAGAATGCCCCATCAGCTAGAGCGCACTATTTCGGTCTAAGGGCTATTGTACTATTTTTGGATAAAGACATAAAAACACAAGCACACATCTCATGAAGCTTTTGGATTCTCGATATTCTAAAGTAAAGGTATTGTTAATTATTATATTCCCATATTTAGCTTTTTATATCCCCCCCCCCCCCCCCCAATATTTGAGGTGTGGGGGGGGGGGGGGATGGCCTGTATTATTATCCTCCCCAATATTTGGGGTTTAGAAATATAAAATAACATTAAAATGAAGGGACATATATAACCCCTTCTCATTCACTATGTAAAGGTTGACAGAAAAGCCTAGCCCAAGTCCAGTTTCGAGAAAGTAGCCGAATACATCTATAATATATTGATCAATATTGTTGAATATGTATTGAAATGGGGCTTGTGTGGTAAAATCCGAACCTAAGCATCGTTAAATACAGAAATATCGGAAGAAATCCAATATCCGCCTGTGAAATTCATAAATCCACCGCCCGTTCAGACCTGTCAGCGCCGCTAGCGCTGGGGGAGATATCGACAAGCTAGGGACAAGCCCGTATAGCGCACCCGGGGGGATGTCCTCATAGAAAGGGGGGGGGGTATCATCAGTCTTGGAGGTCTCGAGGCCGGCCTCGGCCTCGAGGCCGGCCTCGAGGCCGACTTTGCCAGGCCTCGGCCTCGGCCTTGGCCTCGTAATGCCGTGACTCGGACTCGTCCTCGGCCTCGTAGCATGCGGCCTCGGCTTTGCCAGGCCTCGGCCTCGGCCTTGGCCTCGTAATGCCGTGACTCGGACTCGTCCTCGGCCTCGACCATGGTGACTCGGACTCGGACTCGGCCTCGGACCATGGTGACTCGACTACAACACTGGGTATCATGCGTGACCAAGAATTCGAGTAAACAGGGTGTTTTTTACGATGAGACAAGTATTATATGTACGTATCTTGAATAGGGTCTCAAAATCACCCAAAATCAGGAAAAAGGGTATCTTTTTTAAACTGATGAGTTACGCATTTAGGGTCTTAAAAATTCAGCTTACGTACTTAGGGTTCATTCAACACTAGAACAAGTTTTAGTCACCGTTTTGAGCTGAAATATCCACCAAATCCCGGTCCAAAACATCGCACACGTTCGCAAATAGTATCCCCTAATGTACATGTAGTACAAATAAATGTTGTGAAATTTGTTGCTATAATCTTGGAAACAGTTTTTAATTTGGTCTACATACATTACTGATGAGAAAAAGTGATGTTTCCATTTTTTATTTTTGGTCCCAGGGTGCATTTTGGCGATTTTAAAGATAATTAGCTAATTTGCATATTTGTGAAATAAGGTCAGGGGTCATTTTTATATCTAGGAATAGTGCAATATTGATAAAAACTGGTATCATCTATGGTATTTTGGGGCAAGGATTCCATTTCCGGTGCTCGTTTGTAAGTGCTGTATGGGAAACGCTCTGAAATCCAAGATGGCTTCCCCTAATTTGCATATTTATGAATATTATTGATTTTCAGTGGCTACAGCCCCTAATAAGCAATAATTCTGGATTATTATATGTCAGTTATGTTCTAAGTATGGATTTAAGATATCAAAGATGAGTTGCCATCGTGGCAACCTCTAGCAACGCATATTATTTGCATAATTATGTATTTTACCTAATTTGCATATTCCCCCAAATAGAGTATATTGGGATCCCGACAAGTAAAAAAGATAAGTAATACCAATTTTCCAAGGTTTTGGGGGGCAGCAGATCCATTTTTGATACTTATTTACCTGTATCACCATGGCATCCATCTCAAATCCAAGATGGCTGCTCCCTAAATTACGCATGTTATGATACACGTCTATATTATTTCGGTTATATGATATTATAATGTTTTGACTTTTAATTATTGGAATGAGCAACTAGAATACTTGAATCACAATGTAGTTGTTTGCTTTCAGTAAACAAATCATATTTTGATAAATTAAATGCCATTAAAGTAGCAAATAGCAATATTTACTTTAAAATGACAAAGGCGGCCATCTTGGATTTATGTTGGTTGCCGAGGTGATACAGGTAAATAAGTATCATAAATGGATTTGTTGCCCCCTAAAACCTTGGAAAAGTGGTATTACTTGTCTTTTTTACTTGCCGGGTTCCCAATATACTCGATTTGGGGGAATATGCAAATTAGGTAAAATACATAATTATGCAAATAATATGCATTACTAGAGGTTGCCACGATGGCAACTCATCTTTGATATCTTAAATACATACTTAGAACATAACTGACAAATAATAATCCGGAATTATTGCTTATTAGGGGCTGTAGCCACTGAAAATCAATAATATTCATAAATATGCAAATTAGGGGCAGCCATCTTGGATTTCAGAGTGTTTCCCATACAGCACTTACAAACGAGCACCGGAAATGGAATCCTTGCCCCAAAATACCATAGAATACTAGTTTGTATCAATATTGTACTATTCCTAGATAGAAAATGACCCCTGACCTTATTTCAAAAAAATGCAAATTAGCTCATTATCTTTAAAATCGCCAAAATGCACCCTGGGACCAAAAATAAAAAATGGAAACATCACTTTTTATCATCAGTAATGTATTTAGACCAAATTAAAAAGTGTTTCCAAGATTATAGCAAAAAAAATTGCTGCTTTACATAACCTGATAGACTAAAAGACAGCCCCTGGATTTATCCCAGTGTTTCGATCCTTGGATATCAATCTCATTAACATGAACGAGAGCTATCGCTATTTTTCGTAAGTGTTCATGAAAATTGTACATGAAATCTAAGGAAGTGTGTAGTTTGATATCTTAACTTAATGGAATTAAATCAAAAGTAAAGATAATTACACTTATAAGAACTGTCTTTTGTGGAGTAATTATTAAATGGATGTTGATTGGTGTGAAGTTTCATGGCTGTTCCAGGCCCGGGTTCCAGGGCTGCCATATCGTCCTCCTGGATCGTGCTCATATCGGTTGGAAAAAACAACTTATTTACATTATGCTTGATCAAGGGCCTCATGCAAGGAAAGCAAAATAGTATTACTTGCTTAGGGTATAAAAAATAGTTATAACTTGCTTAGGGGTTTACAAAAAATTTATTACTTACTTAGGGTATCAAAAATAGTTATAACTTGCCTAGGGGTTTACACAAAATTGATTACCTACTTAGGGTAGCAAATTACCGATAATCATACTTACTTAGGGTGTATTTTTTGCACCACACAAATACTTGTTTAGGGTGCTTTTGGCAAGTCCTTGGTCACGCATGATACCCCCCTTTCTATGAGGACAGACCCCCCCCCCCCCCCCCCCCCGGGATAGCGCGACACCTCGTGTACCTCGTGGTCGTCATACACGTAGCGTAAGAATGATTCCGCATTGGCGATATCTATCCCGGGTGGGATATATATGATAATTTACCAAATATATCAATTAGTAGGCGGTTTCTTGGCCAAATTTGGATAATCCTATATTAGTACAATTATATTATTTCACATTATTGGTAATAAGAGCTTCCATTTCATTTTTTTGAGAGGGGGGCGTTTCCAAAACTGGCCTTTACCTTTAAACCACATTTTGAGAGTATATAGGCCTAAGTGCCAAAATCCAAAATTCTCAGGACCCTTGGACCCCCATTAGGGCCATCTGACCCAATCCCCTGTACACACTAATACAGAATTTCTTGCTGTGTGCACAAAAGTAGAGCTCACTATATAATTATAACTTTAAAAGCTAAATATGGGAATATAATAATTAACAATATCTTTACTTTAGAATATCGAGAATCCAAAAGCTTCCGGGGGGTCCTCCCCATGGACCCCCATTAAGGCCATCTGACCATAGAGTTATACTCACTCTATGCATCTGACCAATCTGCTGTACATTCAGGATCTCTCGCTATATGCGCACTAAAATAATCTAATTATTTAATAGCTAACTATGGGAATCTAATAATGAATAAAGTTACTTCTGGATATCGGAAATCCAAAAGTTTCCGGGGCCCCCTGGACCCCCATTGATATTTGTTGAGGCCAAAGTGCTAACCGATTGCGTTATGTGCACACAATGTCCGATGACGAAATAGGTGCCATTCGGTAATTTTGTGTCCCCTAAAACCACCCCCCCCCCCCCCCCCCTCCACCCACCTGCTGGGTTGGTCGCTTCGCTCCCTCGCCGAAAATGGTCGAAATGACGTGTCACCCCCCCCCCCCCCCCCCAATGGCGAGAAGAAATCGACGCCTATGATTATAAAACAACAAACATTTGAGCCTTGTCGATGGGAAAAGTTTGAATTATACAGTATCTTTCCTCACGCTCTCGATCTGACCGAGTGACACTAATGTTGTATCTATTTATTAACTTATTTAAGTATACTGTTTTTAATTTGTTTTTAAAGATAGATCTTTGGACGCAACCAGTGCCCGGTGACTGATCACATTCCATGTGAAGCTACCCCCAAATAAGTTGTCTGTTCCAGCCCACAGCCCCCCCCCCCCACCTCACCCCCACCCCCACCAAAATCGTACTTGAGGGGGAAATTGGAGAAAGAAATTCTGCAAAATCATTTAATTAATATTTTTGGGAACCTAAAAATGGTGAAGACCTACTGTTTTTGTTGTCGAGCTCTGCACCGTAGGTCAACCAAAAAAATACACGGGGGCAAAGGGCGATTCGCCCCCGACACCTGTGGAATCGCCCCCGTGATCGGAAAGCGCCAGAAACGTACCAGACATGGCATAATCGGATAGATCACATCATGATAATCATTTATTAGACCCTTGAGCAGTGAAAACGATGTAAAAAAAAAAGAGCCCCCGTGAGCCCCAAAATAGCCCTCGTGACTAATTTCACGAGGGCGTTTTTCTCCCTCAAAATTTTCAAAATCGCCCTCGTGAAAAAAAAAGTATTTTTTTGGTTGCCGTAGGTGGAGGGAGACTAAGGGATCCAAATTGCGTCCGTCCGTCCGTCCGTCCGTCTGTCTGTCTGTCGGTCCGTCCGTCTGTCCGTGATGCTTGCACAAATTTGAATAACTTTCCAACCCTGCATCTGTTTGTAACCAAACTAAATGGTTGGTAGATGCCTTACATTGACCTCCATGATA
>JBAMJV010014401.1:0-21215 GCA_037951105.1 Echinarachnius parma
GTGTCTGTGTAGTACTCGGTCTTAACTCAAAGACAAAAGTGAAATGTTGCATAAATAAAAAAATTATTGTCATTGTGAATGTGGTGGTCAGGTGGTGCATTGGGTGGATTGATCCACCTCCCAATTCAATTTTACTGGTCCGAGATGGAGGATCTTTAGCGGTCTTGACCACGCTACAAGTACGAAGAACCGTGGTCTCGGCTCCTCGAAAATGTCGAAATTTAAAACAATACTAATCATTACTCTCGGCTTCGGGAATGTTGTACGACTACGTCAATTATGTCAAACTTCTGTACCGCCGCCCGCGCCCCATGTTGTTGAGCCGTACAAGAAGCCGCATAGCTCTGCTCCCTTGTGTGACCCACCTCACCCCCCTACCCCCCCCCCCCCCCCCCCCCTCGCCTCATGGAAAATTCCGGCTATCTGCAATATCTCTACTTCAGTGACAAGTTTTTTTCATTAGTCTAATGATTAGAAATTAGCTGGCAGCATCAAAAACCTGGATGATCAGTGTTTTCTTTTTGTCTTACATAAGCAATAGACTTTCCCATACCATTGCCCATCATTAAGTAACTTTTGTGATTTTAATCCTCATATTATAGCATTGGATGTGGCAGTTCTCTTCGACATTATACTATAGAGGATTTCCGAGTACCGATAGGAATGGGACGTGCAATCTGCATGCTGACCACGACTCACACGAATTTGTGGGTGCTGTGGTGATGACCCCGATTGACTTATGGTTAAGGTAATTCATTGAGAACCTTTTTCTTGGACTGTGGACAGAGATAAATGATAGATCCTGTTGTTCATGAAACTAGAATTTCATCTTCAATTATGCAGGCAAAATCAATGAGAGTTTATTTTTGGCATACCATTGTGTGTCAATTGCTATACTTGCACAAAAAGTGATCTCACTGGGATTCGAAACTGGGAAAACAACAACAGATAAATGTCAGAGGACGGAAAGAAAGTGCAATGAGCCGCATATTTTGAAAACTTATCACGGGCTTGATTGTTATGTATATTAACAGAAAAATCTCAATAAACAAGGGCCGACATTACTGGACATGAGAGAAGATTCACAATGCATTGTAGAATTTGCCATTCCCTTACAACCATTTTCAGAATGAGATGAAAATTATTTTAGCATGATTTTATTTTGTATTCTGCAATATTTTCAGAATGTGGACCCTTAGATTTAGTAATATTTTGCCTTATTAGAGACAATTGCATTAGGCATACTGTATACAGTATACCGATTGCAAACAGATGGAAAACTCTACTGAAAAATTGACAATGGAATAAAATTAGAGTCAATAATTATAGTGTAGCTTCGATCCTAACAGCCTGAATAACAAACTGAAGGGAAAATAACAAATTTGGTCCATGTGATTAGAATCAAATCCTATTTTAAACTACATGAATACATGTTGTTGTTGGTTTCATTTGTGGCAATAAGATGCACATGACTTACACATTACTATTTATCTGATTGCATTCCTTTTTCACAAATCTCACCCTCTCTATAGATTTCCTTCAAGACCCATCAAGATTCTACACACCCACTATCACCACACCACCCAGAACAAATAACCAGGCCGCCAACACCCAAGTTCTCGCAGACCCTTCAGTCGCCATGCTCTATACCTGAGCGGGAAACGGACCCACAACGTCCCATTAGCAAGGAACTAAGCTAGCAGGTTTTTGCAAACGGGAATCCTGCAGTTCGTGTGCAAAATCAAGAACTTCCTACAGTAACAGCGGGCCGACCGTTCTTGGGTTTAAATCTGCGACACACTTTGGTCAGAATTATTCCGGTTATTATGCGACGGCACGATACAGCTCTACTACGGTCAAACCAATCAACATGCTTGTAGCGAGGTAAACATTCAGCACATGCTATCATGTGTAGTACATAGACAATTAGTTGGCGTGTTAACAATACAAGCCAGCCATGCGTTGTCTATACATTGCTTGTGACAACGAGATGTGACGTCATGCAGTTCTTACGAATGTACGTCCGCCTTCAACCAAATTAGCGAAAACTGCTTGTCAACGAAAGTTATTTGAGCGCGGTGAACGGGGCAATAGATCGCTCCCTGCGTCGTTGAAAGCTCTGTACGTCGCTGAGCGAAAACACCATAATATTGGAGCAGGACTTCTAGCGTATGAGACATGTTAGATGTGGGACGTCGACCGTGGGAAGTGGCCAGGGATGTTCGGCCAGTGATTGCCCACAGATCCGCCTCACCATGCTGATGCCAATTAACCCGCTTCCCTACGAGTTTATGAAATCCCCATAGACTTTGTACACAACCCACTTGGTTCCTGTGGTCAAGGGGTTAAGGCCCTACCGATAGGCCTTCAAATTGATATATAGCATAACAGTTCATTTCTCAAATACAACTCTTTAGATGGCATGGAATTATTCACGCACACATTTTGGCAAAAATTAAGCAAAACCTTATTATAACAAGCACCTCGGCACAATTGGATTGAATACCTTATGTCGGGTATCTTGTGTCTGGGCTTAAAAATAATAAAATACAAAGATCCTTGACGTGTAAAATTATCATCGCTGTATCCCGGTACCTCTTGTTAGGAGGTTCCACTGTATCAACAAAGAATAAGTTTTGTTGCGGGAAGTAACAATGACCGAATAGTGCTCATAGCAACCAATCTGTTATCTTTTTCAAATTTCAATCAAAATAAATTTGATAATATATCTTTCATGTCTTCCCTATTACAATGTGATAAAGGTAATTATGATTTAAATGAAAAAGGATGTTTTTAATTTGTAGTTCAAATCAGTGGGCAGTACGGTACCACTCGTTATAAGCGAGCTAAACAGGGTTTCCCCTGTATAGTGTATGACATAAATTTATCATTTTTTAAAACTCAAACAAACCATTGTTTTTCTCAGATGAAATACTAATAAATAATATGATTCAGAATAATTGTACAAGGTTATTGATATAATGTATGATTGAAGTTGCTAATAACACCCATGAAGAAATGTGAGTGTGTATCACTATGCCAATTGTCCTTTTAACCCTCCTTTTGCTTGGATTCACAGAGGCTTCCCCTATTATGTGCAGGGTATTGAAGGGTCGGCCAACTCAATTGTATTTTTCATAGATCAGGATCAACCAAATGGCTAGGTGGACAATGTATGAGACACAATTATGCACAATGATCTGATATTTATTCTTTGTGTAATGTAGCTTTGTTTATTTTATAGTGATTTAGTTTTGTAAATTTTGTTGTTCCAATTCATTCAAATTCGAATGTAACAATTGCTATATTGTATTGTTTATACTATGTATGTTTTGATGTTCAATGTACACTGATCCTTTCAGCTTTGAAATGTATACCAAAATAAATAAATAAATAAATAAATAAATAAATTCACAGAGACACTACATGATCTGCACACATCCAAAAGTTGAATCAATCACCCAGTATTTCATTTTTTGTAACAGTTGCTTCTGCATTTATTGAAAAATTAAATACAAAGTATCCAAATAACAATAATTGCATATTGTTATATAATTGATTTTCTTAAAATGTGAAAATGCTGTGTAAATACACAAGTTATTCAACCATTTGCATTGCTTCAAATTTCAGGAATGTAAATCCTACTTCAAAAAAGTACAATTTACCAGCATACACAAACAGGCGATTTTGTTAGTTTGAAATGTAAAAAATGCACACATAGTACCAGGTAAAGGGGGAAAACGGCTAGAAGCATGAAAATGTACAGTCAAACCTGTGTACCATGACTGCCAATCAAAGTGGCCACTGTAGAAAGGTGATCACTATAGACAGGTTCCATTACATTCCTTTTCTCTGCAAGGGATCATGTTTGGTGGCCATTATAGGCAGGTTTGCTGCTATAAAAAGGTGGCTGCTATAACAGGTTTGACTGTACTTGAATGTAAATGTGGGCTCTGTGTAGTGATGTATCCGCAGAGTATGTGTGAGTGTGGGTGTGTGTGTGTGTGTGCGCATGTTAGATACTAACACAAAACAGACTTGTAGTTATTTGCAACTGGTTGACATAAAAGATAAATAATGTGCTCACACTGTCTGAAAATCTATATTTTTCATTCACTGTGTTATTAAAAAATAAGGAGTACATGGGGAGCAACCTCTACATGCAGTGATGTTGCCTGGGGGCGCATCCCCCCTAATAATTTGCCATAAAAATACAAAACATCACATGAATAGATTGGGGGTATGACAGGGTGAAGGGTGGGGGATATCTCTCCTTTGCATAACTAGCATACTTCTAAAGATATACATACAAATAATCTACCCACATACCCTCCCCAAATGTCGCCTATATATAGACATGCATATAAACATCACAGGAATAGATTGGGGGTATGACAGGGTGAATGGTGGGGGATATCTATCCTTTGCACAACTAGCATACTTCCGAGGTGATACATACAAAAAGTCTACCCACATACCCTCCCCAAATGTAGCCTATATATTATAGACATGCATGTAGGGTGTATGCCTGTTTCTATAATGGTTTCAATCATGTGGTCCCGAGGTCATGCTTTCTTGAATTCTAGTATATTCCAAGGTAAGGAACACACTGCACATTTTTTCGAGTGAAAAGTTGCAAAAGCTCCCTACTGTGGGAGGGTCGATAGTGCGATACCCCTCCCACACCATCCACCATCCCTGCTCCCTTCCACGACCCCACCCCCACTTTTCAAAATAGTCATGCCACGGCAAGAAAGCCAATAATGTATTATACAGGGGGAACATTCTGTAGAAAAAAATATACGGTGTGCCCCCTTTCAGTCTGACCCGCTATTCCATTGTCTCCATGAAAAATGAATACACAATATGGCGGATGTTGCCTACTATATGAGAGTGGGAGAGTGAGTAGTTATATAAGAAAATTTGAAAGAGAACAATGGAAATTCAGAATATGCGTACGTGGAGTTGCTTTTATTTGGTAGCTACGGTAGCTGTAGTTATTACGTTCACGCCCAGGCCACCCGGCGGGCGCGCAACGGGCAACGCGATCACGGGCTGAACCTCCCAGATAGACACGGCAGCGCAATTCAACGAGTCGACATGTACCCGCGACTGTTGAGCTGAGCCGATGTGTACATGTACGGGTGCGCATATCAACGGCCGCGGACCATCATTCCTGTGACAAATTTACGGTAAGCCATCAGTTTTCGGTGATAAAATATGAAATCAATATTCCCTTTTTTTCACGAGGTAAACGGTTTTCGTTTTCTTTCAAACTTTCACAAATCTTTCAATTGTATTTTACAATGATATTGATATAGGATTGAAGTCTCAAATGTCATTTTGTGCAATATCTGACACTTTACCTGAATCACTTTAATATATTAATATTTATACATATGTGTTGTTTTTTATATAGTTTACATGGTTTATGAGGGGGTTATGAACGGGGGACCGGGCGGTGGAATGACATTCAGAGAATTGTCCCCTTTCCGGTGTCACGCTAAATCTGTACGCACTGCGAAATCCGTACGCAGTCGCAAATGCGCATGCGCACCTGTGGTAACATTGCTGCGAAAACCGTTCCCATTTGTAATAAAGCATGCAAAATGCCTCCTTGAGGCTCCTTGCGGCACAAAGTGTTGTCAAAACCCGACGGTAGATTAAGAAACTCCATTCACGCCATTTAAAATGTTGATAAAACTGATCAATTTGTTATTAGCATGAAATTGCGGCGTAATAATGGTCACGATTTTCGCAAGACACAATGTCTAAGCGCATGCGCATTTGCTACTGAGTACGGATTTCGCACCACACCGGGGATAAAAGTATAGCGAAATATAATACTCACTTGTGGACAGGTATCACCTTGACAGTGAAAAGGGCGTTAAGTCGATATTTGGTTAAATTGAGTTCTGCACACCATCCTTTAGATCGTATCGTTCTCTTTGTGATGCCAAATCTTCAGATAGTAATTATATTTTTGTTTTTGTATTTGTTTTGTTTTTGATTGCTTGTTTGTTTGTTTTGGGGTTGTTGTTGTTGTTGTTTTTTGGGGGGAGGGGTATTGAAGAACAAATTAAACAAAGTTATAATAAGGTTTCTACACAGCCCCCCCCCCCCCCCCCAAGTTTGTACCTGCTGATCTCAGAAGTACAAAAAGTGACTTAGCGACCGCAAATGCGCATGCGCACCTGTGGTAACATTGCCTGCGAAAACCGTTCCCATTTGTAATAAGCATGCAAAATGCCTCCTTGAGGCTCCTTGCGGCACAAAGTGTTGTCAAAACCCGACGGTAGATTAAGAAACTCCATTCACGCCATTTAAAATGTTGATAAAACATGTGTCAATTTGTTATTAGCATGAAATTGCGGCGTAATAATGGTCACGATTTTCGCAAGACACAATGTCTAAGCGCATGCGCATTTGCTACTGAGTACGGATTTCGCACCACACCGGGGATAAAAGTATAGCGAAATATAATACTCACTTGTGGACAGGTATCACCTTGACAGTGAAAAGGGCGTTAAGTCGATATTTGGCTAAATTGAGTTTTGCACACCATCCTTTAGATCGTATCGTTCTCTTTGTGATGCCAAATCTTCAGATAGTAATTATATTTTTGTTTTTGTTTTTGTTTTGTTTTTGATTGCTTGTTTGTTTGTTTTGGGGTTGTTGTTGTTGTTGTTTTTTGGGGGGAGGGTTATTGAAGAACAAATTAAACAAAGTTATAATAAGGTTTCTACACAGCCCCCCCCCCCCCCCACCCAAGTTTGTACCTGCTGATCTCAGAAGTACAAAAAGTGACTTAGCGACCTTCTCTTTCTCAGCCGACGTTAACAAACCTATTACTGCATTCTTTTAAACTGGGTCTGGAAGGGTTAACTCACACTTTCTAAGAAAGATCACGGGCTTATTTTTTGGGCCATATCATTTCAAACTGTCAAATAATGCAGATTGTGTATCGTCTTTTGACGTTGAGAGTAAACCACACGATCTCCAACTTATAACGTTTCTTTTACTCATAAAGTAGGCTTCGGTTTCACAGGTCAGGAGTTGACAGGAACGGTAATATCAGGTGTTTCCGATGTCTTCGATAAGCTTATATATATAGTTAAAAGTTACTTTATGGTTTCAGTTCATATCATAGTGTTAATAGCTTGATGAAAGATTAAAGTTTACATCAGTAGGCGTATAACTCGTAGAGTAGCAGAGGTATTACATGTCTATGGAGACATTACGTGTAATTGCAAATCGTCATTATCAGTATTATTTTAAGAGTTAAACCATGCACCGAATGGACGGAAGTAAACGTGTAGAGGTGACGGCCTATAAAATTGCGTTTAGCAACGTTTGTTAGCCTGAAACAACATGTATGTATGCATATATACACGCATTATGAAACAAACTTGTTGCTCTGTATGTTGCATGTATCTATCTACTGATTTATAATCGACCTTGTTTTCTAAAAACATAATTTATGCGAATTTAACAGCTTTTCTGTATCATCTTAAGGGAAATGTGATTTTGGCTTTCATATATACGCGTCTCAAAACACACTTCGTTCAGCCCACAAAATGTATATGCTAACCACGCATGGAAACGCCTAGTCAGTACCAGTATTAGCCATGAAATTAAACACGTTCGAAGCTCTGATTATGGGTTTAATATGAGGATATAGACGCACCCAAATAAAGAACGTAAAAAGTGTGACGCAATGGGAGGAAAGAAGTCTCCTCCTTTTTCCGATGGATGATAACTAATCCGAGATGGGGAGATTAATTTCTACGGAGATGGACATCGTAGGATGCGCAACATTGCACTTCTAGGACGCTGTCAAGATATCTCTTGTAGAGGAACACCAGATAAGTATATATGATATATGAATCTAGAGAAATATATAGAAATATAAATATATATAGATATTATGAGAGAATCTGCGGCGCCAAAGGGCGTAGGCTTTTCGGACATATTAATGACCATCCGCACTTTTAGGAAATGAGGTGGTTTTGCATCTTCCCACTTCGACTCATAGTAAAAGGATAGACAGTTGAAATGTTATATATCATTTATACTTTTATTTGTTATATCATCACGGGTTTTTTATTTTCCTATTCTATAACATAATTATAGTATAGCTAATGGGATTACGTTTGTAATTATACATTTCCCCAAAATATTGTCGAAGGATAAACGAATTGAAATTGTCATCACCGCATACTGCATATCAATATTATATCCCCCTCTCTCCCTTTCTATACGTGTTTGCTTCCAGTGGTGTAGCCAGGAATTCTCAAACCAGCGAGCGCGTAAGCGATGGTCGTTTCCGGTGGGGTCCAGGGGCGGAGCCCCCAGAAGCTTTTGGATTGTATTACGTATCGCTTTCTTTTCATTTGTTTTAAATTGTATTATATCAAAGTTTATTCGGGTGTCAAAATTCGGTCCGAGACATGCGTTTATTTCCCACATGTATACACTCTTAATAATGATAATACTTAACTAAATCTTATATTTTCTACATAATTATTATCAAAATTACAAAGTCACAGACTACAGATTCAAAATTACCTTCATGCCTTCATCTCCTTCTCAACCTCTCTCTGTCTTATTTGTTTGTTTGAATCTAGTTATTGTTTGAATCAATTGCGCGTTATTGATTCGCTTTGGTTCTCCAGAAAGAAATGTGAGTAGAGTATTTGTTTAGAAATCAACCGTTTATTTCAAACTACATAGACATTCTCGTTTTCACTTTCTCCTCCTATCTATCTGTTATTTTTGTTCATTTGCTATGACATTTTTCTCCTGTTTCTATTACATAAAGTCTTGTTTCCGTTCTCTCGAGTTCATTTTAAGTCAATGGTTAGGCCAAAGCAAACAAAATTGTTGGATCGGAGTAACGGGCAACCAAACATTAGGGTATGTAGGTAGGTTTTTTTTTTTTCGTTTTTTTTCAGGATTCGCACAAATACACAAAAACACACATATAACACACAAATAACACATATCGCAAAATTTGTTTAGGGAAAAAAATAAATAAATAAATAAATCAGAAAAAACCTTTAGGTTCGGCGCTATTTTTAGGGTCGGGCGGGTTACGCCAATCCAACCATTTATTTTTCATGGCCTTATTGTTGGAAATACAATAGTCAGTCATTCCGCTAGGGATGTTCCTACACAATCATGACAAGTGAACTACCATTCGCCATCTCAGTACTACGAAATAACGAAACATAGGATCGCCTTCAGTCGCTCGGGAAGGAAGGTGATCCGGCTAATGAGTTATTAAGGGCTCCATTTACAAGTGTTTGCGCGCATGATGATGAGGTGAGGTGCATGTGTGTGTGTATATATGTGTGGGGGTATAAACGAAAATGATAGATTTTAAGTGATAGTACCGTTTTGGTTTATATTGTTTTGATGATCTATCTATTGAACATGTTGAATAATTATTTTAACAACAAATCACATTAATATTTTTAATTTACAAATGGTTGAAACTTTCAGGTGTCTGGAGGGCGCCCTCTTGTGTTAATTGTTGTTCTTTAGAATGAAAACAGCACTTTAACTTAGACGTGTATTTGTTTTTTATCTAATTCAAACATAGTTGAATTATGTTTATTATTTGTTAATGATAAGTTACAAGCTTGAGAGATATTTACTAGCCCGTTAATTAGGCACATCATACTAGCCACGGCAAAAGGGATCCTTGTATTAGTTGTCAAAATCCACACACAATTTTTAAAACTCTAGCAGTTCTCATATACCTTGTTGTATTCGTACTCCCTACAAATGATAGAAACACGGAACATGTTTCAGCTTTCCGAATTTCTCTTCCTTTATAAAGATGTGTTTGATTGAAGTGTTCTATTTGAAAGTCTCCCTGTGAGACGATTCTCGTGCAGACATAATATAGTTCAATGTCAAACCTCTTTGTCTCTCTCCCTCTCCATAAATTGAATATCACAATGCTGGATAATTGGCGAATCGTACAGATGATGTTACCACATAATTATTTACGAGTCGTAACCAAAACCATGTAATTGCCTGTCAAAATAGAATAGGTTGAAGAACAGATTCGTGATAAAGACTTGTAGCGCCGAAGGCTTTTGTAATGCTTGTACTGTTGTCGAACGTTTTATATGGAAAAAAGGTAAACTGTGTGCAACTTGAATTACTGCATTTTCATTATACAAGGGTGAAACAGAACCAACATAAACGGTATTCTTCCCATAATATGGGCAAACAATGACTGAATTTACTAGATAGGAAGTCATGAATTAAACATGATTCCAAGATCTTCAGCTTGTGTTTGGTACTTTAGTTCTATATATAGAGCGAATTAAGTGGTACAATGCTGGGTTTTCGAATGTGTCCAATTTTAACAAAAGAATTCGCCTTTTTTGCCTGGCATAGTCTGTACACTTTTAGTCAGAAATATCCGGCTCTGTATGGGGGTTTCCTTTAATGTAATTACACTTTTTAAAACGCTGTGTAAACAAATTCAACAACTTGTTGAACATTTTTCTACAACCGCTGTTTAACATAAGAACCATCCAACTCTTGTTGAAAACATTCAACAACCCCAGTTGTTTAAAGTTTACACAACTGTTGTTTAAATCTTTCTACAACCGTTGTTTTAGAATACATTTTAAACAACCCTGTTGTTGAAATAGCAAATACAAAAATTATTGTACTATAAAACGGCACAGTCGGAATCGAACCAGGGACCTTTGGGTTATAAGACTAACACGCTACCTCGTCGCTATCTCGTTTCGCTTGGTTTGCAGTGGGACAAAAAGGGTTTTGTCGCGATGATTTCGCGGTCGAAACTATCACGTGATTTAACACGTTTAATCAACGCTTGAACAATGGCCGCTTTACACAACCCTTCTTTCTACAACTAATCATGCTACACCTAAGGTTGTATAAAAAGATTCAACAACCATTTTTACACAGCGTTTTAACAGTGTATGACGTTATACTACCACCCCATACAGAGTCGGTCATCTAAAGTGTTCGTACTGTGTTGGTGGGATCCGGCTAGATTTTAGCCGCGTAATGCAGTATACATGGGCCACTCAGTAAGGCAGAGTTGGCCATTTCTTACTTAGAACTCCCCATTTTTGCATCAATGCTAGTAGTCATGTTAATATCTCTAGGACCTGGACATGTTGACAATACAATGTTTTCCTGATCATTCAAATAAATAAAAAACTCATTTAGAACACGATTGAAAAATAATAACCTGTACTTATTGCTCATTAGAGGCTGTAGACACTATAAACATCAAATATGCAAAATAGGGGTAGCCATCTTGGATTTCAGGGTGTTGCCCATATGGTACAAGCAAAATAATGAACACCGGAAATGGATTCCTTCCCCCAAATTGTTTTAATCACTTTCATACTATTAGATTGAAACTGACCTCTGACCTTATTTCAGAAATATGCAAATAATCTAATTATCTTCATTACGCTAATAAAAAAAATGCCCAAGGTTGCCAAGGTGGCAACCTCGTTGAATTTTCTATAGAATTTAGAAAATGAACAATTAAAACAACCTTGGACTTATCAACGTCTCCAAGTATACACGACATATAGGGCCGTCTACATGATTATACTCATTTGTCATTGTTACTGAGCTCGTGTGAGATAGATACGATATTATAATGAAACAAAAAAAGAAATAAGTAAGATATAGGGAACTTGCTGTTTCGATGTCATAAACCCTTGTACGCCAAGTGTTAGTGCTAGCGCGGCATCTATCGCAGCGGTAGTCGAGTCGCTGGCGGACAGCTCAAACTCCTCCGTAGATACGATACTCCAAACAGTCTCTCAATGAAGCGGTAAGTGAAACAACCGTCGGATGATTTTTCGGTCTAGTATACCCTTTCTAAATGTGCACTCCCTGCGGGTTACAGGGGTAGTTCAGTTTTGGTATAGAGGGCGCTCCAAGAAATAATTTGTTAGGGAGGTAATGAAAAAATGAGTGTCAAATTTGAAAGAGCATATAATGTTAATGACAGAATAAACTTTATTTGATCAAAATCGGTTCAGGTATAGCTGAAATATCAAACAAAAAAATATCCGATCGGAATAAACCTGGGGCCCGAGGTATATTCGATGATTTAAGAAAAACAATAACATGCTTACAATTTTTCAAAATTTTACAAAAGAGGTTTAAAATTGTTGTTGATGGTCTCTCTATTTAATCATTATTTCAACAAAACATCACATGCACAATTTTGTATAAAAAATGGTTTAAACCAATGCGTTTTTAGAGAGCGCACTCTTGTGTTTTAACAGCTCTGTTTTTAAATATAACAGTCTCTTTACGTAGGCATTTGTAATTGTGTATACCTTTCGAGCATGGTACAGTTATAAATATTAGTTTGTAATGTTATGGAGCAGGTTTTGGTTACTAAAATTCAGTTTGACCAAAACTGTACTATCCCTTTAATCGTAAAATTATGTAAATTATTCTTGTTAACAATCTAATTGACAATACAATTATCACGAATAGTTGAACAGAGCAGAACAACGTAGATATTGGTAGATTCCAAGAAATTCAAAACAACGTGTCAAAATTACCGTTATTTGAATGATTTACAAATTGTGCATACACTGATACAGAACACATCGACCTGGTTGGTACACTCAGTCATGTCTTTGTTTTGTCTACTCAACCTTAAATGAATATAGAAGAACACGAATTACAACAAAACAATGATTGTCAATATTATGTGCCAAATGAGTTTTGTATGGGCATGTCTCCATCTTCTCAAGAACAATTGTTGAGTTTTTTACATTGTAATGCAAGAAGTCTTCCTAAGAATTTTGATAGTTTAAATATTTTGTTATCCTCGTTGAACTTTGGATTTTCAATAATTGGCATCACTGAAACATGGCTGACTGCTTAGTCCCCTCCTCTGTTTATGTTAGAGGGTTATAAGCATGTACGTAATGACAGAGCAAATGGGCGTGGTGGCGGTGTTCTTTTATATATTTCAAACTTGTTAACATTTAAAGTGAGGCATGACTTGCGATTTAAAAGTAACAGTGCCGAATGTTTGTGTGTGGAGGTAGACCTTCCTAATGAGAAGAATATGATTGTTTGTGTTGTATATCGCCCACCAAATACAGATGTAAACCTCTTTTTAGATGATCTTGAATCTTTATTGGTTGATATTAATGAATTGAATAAATCTGTCTGTATTATGGGTGATTATAATATTGATTTGCTATGTAATAACCCGAGTACCCTTCGTCTTCGAACTGTTTTGGAATCGAATGCCCTTGAAATATTGATTGATAAACCAACACGAATTAATGGTCAGTCGTTGACACTGTTGGATAATATTTTTGTGAAGACGGAAAAGGGTCATAGTCAGTCAGGCTTGTTCTATTGTGAAATATCCGACCATTTACCAGTGTTTTGTGTTCTCTATGATTATGTTATTAAGAGGCCACGGAAAAAATGTAATGATAGTAAGCGTAACTTTTGATAAGACTAACATATTTAATTTGAATAATGCTTTATTCTTAGAAGAATGGGCTGATGTAATAGCTTGTGATAATGTTGAGCAAGCCTTTGAGTTCTTTTTGAGAAAATTTTCTTGTTATTTTGATAAGTACATACCCTTGGAACGCATTAATGTAAAGAAAGGGAGACAACCTTGGATTACGAAAGGAATTCTTCAATCTATTAAAAGGAGAAATATTTTATATAAAAGGAGTTTAAAGAAATCCTCACTTGTGAATGTTGAGAAGTATAAGAATATCGTAATAAATGACATCTATTATAAGGTCTTCACCGGAAATTATTTTATTCGAGAAAATTTGAAAGTGCGAGCGGCAATATGTCCTTACCTGGAGAGTTGTGAAAGACATTTTGTGTAAGCGCAACCGAACGGAATCTCCTCACAAAATTGTAATGATGATAAAGAAATTGCCGATCCAGGAGAAATTGCTAACGTATTTAATAATTATTTTGCTAATATTGGGCTTAATCAAGCGAGAAAAATAGATAGTAATGGGACGAATTACAAAGAGTACCTTGTTAACCCATCCCAAGCATCTCTCTTTTTTAAGCCTGTGGATTCGTTTGAGATACTTGATATTGTATTTTCATTGAAAAATAGTAACTCTTGCGGGCACGATGAGATAAGTACTTCCTTTTTGAAACAGGTCATTGGCTGATTTTAGTCCCCCTGGCACATATTTGTAATCTCTCTCTGGTAACTGGAGTATTTCCTTCTTCTTTAAAGCTTGCTAAAGTTGTTCCTGTTCATAAAAAAGATAATGTTATGAATGTTTGTAATTATAGACCAATTTCAATTTTGTCAAGTTTTTCAAAGTTATTAGAGAGAGTTGTTATAATAGGCTCTACGCATTCTTAGATAAACATAGAGTTGCTCAATCCAGACCAGTATGGTTTTCGTAAAGCGCATTCAACTGACCTTGCCTTGCTAAGATTTTATGACCGTGTGTCACAAGCCTTGCTGATCGCCAGCATGTGGTCGATTATTTATGGATTTGAGTAAAGCTTTTGACACACTCGACCACTCAATCTTGTTGTGTAAATTGGAGCATTATGGAGTGAGGGTATTGCTCTGAAATGGTTCTCTAGTTATTTATCTAACAGAAGGCAGTATACATGTTATAATTCTGTAAATTCTGATATTCTTGCTTTAAAATGTGGTGTCCCTCAAGGTTCTATTCTAGGGCCACTGTTGTTTCTTATTTATGTTAATGATATATGTAATGCATCTACAGCCTTACAATATATATTATTTGCAGACGATACAAGCATTATCCTTTCTCATCGTGATATTCATACAGTCGAGACTAGAATTAATATTGAGCTTCCTAAGTTAACACAATGGTTTCGAAGTAATATGTTAGCTCTAAATGTATCAAAAACGAACTATATTCATTTTAAAGGAAGAAAGATTTGTAATGAGCAACAATTGATTGTTAGATTGAATGGTGTTGTATTGGAGAGAAAGGCATGTACCAAGTTCCTTGGTGTTCATATTAATGAGAAGCTAGACTGGGATGACCACGGAATAGTATAATGACTCCAATTTCTCGGAGTATTGGGATTTTATATAGAGTAAGATATCTTGTGTCTGACAGAATATTATTAATGATTTATAACTCCTTGATTTTGCCTTATATTTCGTATTGTAATATTCTGTGGGCTGTGTCAAAGAGTATAACAGATGACATTCACTTGTTACAGAAAAAGGCTTTAAGAATTTGTGCTGGAGTTGGCTATCGTGAGCACACCGATCCGCTGTTTGTTAGATTTAAATGTCTTAAAGTGGGTGAAATTAATTTTCTTCAAACCTCTTATTCATGTATCGTTATAATAATAGCATTTTGCCTGCCTCGTTTATTTCTATGTTCTGAAAAACAATGCAATTCACTCTTATTCAACAAGACAAGCAGCAACTTGCATTGTTTAATCCACGTACAGTACTGGCACATAAATCAGTGAGACATACTGGTCCAGACGTTTGGAATCTTTGTTAATTGAAACACGTAATTTGCCTACACTTTATTCTTTTAAAAATGCAGTCAAACGCATGCTCATTGCAAACGTCTTTGTGTAGATATTTTGTTCAATCAGTTGGTTTGTTAATTCCTACGATAACATGTATTGTAGTATTCTATATAATATTTTTGTGCGTAATTCGGCATAACATGTCACTGTTAAGTAATTACATTTAGGCATCTTCAAACCTGTCTCCCCCTCTCTCAGCTCCCCCCCACTTTTTCTTTTCTCTCTCTGTTTCCCGTATTTCTCTTCCAGTATGGGCTGTACCTTTCTATCATGCCCCGCTACATTTATTCCTGCTCTCGAACATACTGTAGAGATTTAACTATCCTCTTTCTCTTTACTTGTAAATAATGTTTCATATTTGCTTTTTATTACTTCTTTTTTTTTCCGTTTGTTTAATTTATGTTTATCTATGTTTTAAGAATATGTAAAACTTGTAATATCTTAGGTATGGCATCACTTCAAGCTTCTAGCTTATATTGCCGACCATCTGTATGTTTCTATTTCGATGTTATGACAGTTTATTTTATGTACGAACTTGTTTACTGTGAGACATGCAGGAATAAATAAATAAATAAATAAAATAAAAGGGACAAGTGGGTCAGGGCTCACAACATCAAACAAATACTACATGATAGCCATCAAATTATTCACGAATAATTCGTTTAAATGGCGGAAAGCTACGGATTGTCCTTTCTTACCATGACATTTGCCATCAACTTCATATTTCTGACATCCCCGTTGCTGTCGCATCCCTCTAATACTAATTTGTATCAAGAAATGTTCTGAGGATTGTAGTCAACAAGAATGAAAGGAGTCGTTTTAATCCTTGCTGTAGGCCATAGGGGCTCAGAACCGAAATCCGCGTGTTATTGACATAAATTCACATTTCCCCCGTGAGATTAAAAGTTGTTTTGGAGTGTATACAATATGTATCAATAAATTACTTTTTAAGCTACTGTAAAAACATCAATTCCCCACCCTTTTGTACATTTACTGCATCATCTATATATGCTGTAGATTACGTTATCAAAGAATGAATTAAATATAGAATTTATACGCAAGATGGAGGACTGCGGAGGTGTGTAATGGCGCGTTTTCTGTAAGATTAATTTCGCTATCTATTGAAATAACTTGATATATGCCTATGGGATATTCTTTTTAATACTAGTAATTTTGTAATAGCTCTAAGGTATCAGGGGTGTGGGTTCTGTTAAAATAATTGTTATTTTGGTCGTTTCTAAATGTGTGCTCTCCCTCTCACTCTATAGTTTTTGTTCTAGTTTCTGTTAATCGCTGCCTTAACCCTCTGAGTGCAAATTTCAATTGCAAGAATCCCCCTGACCATTTGCTTTATACAAGTTTACATGAATGACACAATCCCTTTATTCATCAACAATGCATATTAGCTTCGTAAGAAGTCAAATGTCTATTTAATTCATTCCACAGTTTCATATTGTATGCAGAAAGAGACCAAACGGTATACCTTATCTTATGAATATTGTGACTCGTGTCGACTGTGGTACGCAGAGGGTTAATGATTATCAAGTTTAGCGGACAATGTAAGACACAATTTATACGCATTATAACATCTAGAAAAGGCGTCATATTAATCTTCGCCTTCGGCATTTTCTGACGAACTGCATACAGATAAGATTTAGGAGCTTTTGGACAGTGTAATACATATTTTATTACACTAACACCATTTTGTATTACAGTAGCGTCAGTTCCCGTAATCCTCCTTTATCAATTATAAAAGAAGGACATATGCTACTCTCTTGACCAGAATATTAAAAAAAGGTAATACGGGGCCAACATATCCACAGGGTATGGTTGGCACTATTCTGTGTACCCTCCCACCTACGTATCGTACGACACAGGAACACACACGCATGGGCCATGTTGCAGTACGATCGACCTACAATCGAGTGTAATATATATAGGTTTTCCCGCTCAATTTCGCGATTGTGTCAATCGAATTGATAATAGGAGCAAACGAATTCGCGCGATTTGCGATCGCCGTACCAAAGCATTATTCGAATTCGTTAATAGGCATTCAAAATCACGCCCGGAGCAAACGAATTCGCACAAAGCGCATACCATTTCGTCAATGGTCGTTCAAATTGACACGTAGTATACGTATACGTCTCTTCGGTCAATCGAATTCGTGAAAGGGCAGCCAATTTTCAAATTACTGCTTTCGATTTAAGAAATGTAAAGATAGATCAGCAATAAATTGGCTAAAAGCAGTGGCGTTTGTATTCAGGTAAACTTAATTCATATTCAGACAAAGCATGTTATATTTGGGAAAAATCAAGTCATAAATTATTCGTGAAATTTATAAAAGGAATATAATTTTGATAAAGGTAAATTTTGCTTGTAAGGTGAGAATGAGAAAATGGAATTCGGGGAAAAGGACCCTGGCCATCTGGAAATATATAAAATAAAATGCTTATAAGCTTCATGTATATCTTTGTTTTCTATAAAGATTCCCCTTTGGCTTATGATGTATTGTTTGTCAACTTATTAGGGGTGGGGAGGGGTGATTGTGCCTCCTATATAGCTCCGTGCTAAAGCGTATATCAATGTTCATTAAAGCTAAATGGGGATGTAGATGACATTACAATTGGAAAATCTTGATGATAACAAAATACATGTAAATACATCATTTTGTAAAAATGTTCAAACGTAACAAACCGCACAATGTCCTTTCCAGGGCAAAAGAATAAAACATTATTGTTCCCAGTTTCGTGTGTCATATCATAATTATATATATATTCAGACAATTAAAAACAGGACGAAGACTTGTATGGATATTTACGGACGACTGAGAAATGCATACATATGTCTCCCATGAAAGTCCAAGGCCCCGAAAGTACACCCCCCCCCCCCTCCCCTACATATACACAAATGTACATACATGTACATAGCATCCGCGTTATCTAAAACGAATGACGAAATGTTACAATTGTTTGCCCCGAAATGAAATCGAATGCTCCAAACGGGCTCATCAGGCATGACCGGCCATGCCGCGTTAAATTGTATGAACCAAGTTTACATTTGGCTGCACATTCGCGAAATCGATTGCCCATAAATGAACTTCTGTGTCTATTCGCGAAATCGTATGCGTATGCATGAATTCGCTTGCACTTATTCGGAATTAGAAAAACCGATACCAACGATACTGCGGCAACGCGCGAATTCGAATGCCCCTAAATGAATTCGATTGAGAAAAGTGCAAAATTGAGCGGGAAAACCTATACTAAAGGGATCTAGTAACATTATCAGCATACCACCGGAAGGGGGGGGGGGGGGGCAGCCGCCCCCCCCCCCCCACATCCAAAAAGTGTGGGGGGGGGGCAAAACGCGTTTTTTGCCCCTTCCCCCCCCCCCCCCCCCCCCTCCCACACCCTCCCCCCGCTCAGTCACTTCGCTCCCTCGCAATGTCTCACTTTCACCTCTGGCTCAAAGTTGGCAACCCTGTGAGTGTGGTTTGGCATGAGCCCCTACACACAAAAATTGTGAGCCCCCTTGGGTCTTTGCCCCCCCCCCCTCCCCCCCCCCCCCCCCCCCAATCCAAAACTGCTTCCGGCGCGCCTGATTATCAGCATTGACAAAACCTACTAAGTACTCTAGCGGTTCTCACATATCCCATTGTAATCGTATTACATATTTCTCTTTCCTTATACAACTATACCATAGATTTTAATTTGCGATCAATTGCAACTCTTTCTGTAACATGACGCTGGTAATCGAAACGTCATTGTCATTTATGTTGCATCGCTCCAGGGAATGTGACACCAGTAGCAATCATCAATTATATCTTTACGATTGCATTTGATGCAAAACATTATAAGTAATTATTGACAAAGAGTATATGTTGACTGGGTCCTTGAACAGTTAAACATCTTAATCGTGCACTTTTAAACTTGTACACGTAATGGGTATACCGCAAAGGATTTTTCACCAATATTTGTTCAGTAATATGATATAACAAAAACACACAACGATGCACTACACCCTAATGTAGAACATTTTTAGCTCCATGCCCATTTGTAAAAGCAATTTTATCGAATCTAGAGCGTGTCGATTTCATAACGGACTTCAAAATAACATACACAAACAAACGATTGCATCTCCATTTCATGCTCTTACTAATAATGGGCTTGACAAGATCAGTGCCTCTTTTTTATAGTAATTGGGTAAAACCAAAACAAAATAGTTAATGTCGCCACTGTTCATTTTAACAATCGAATCAGGGGTAGAACTGAGTTGGGTTCCATGGGCTGGAACTTTTAAAGGGCTTGTAACTTATTGTGAACCTCCATGGCTTTTAAACTTGCTTAAAGGGACAGTCCCTCTTTTACAAAACGTCCTGAACAGTTTCCAGTTGACGGATGGAGATGAATGAAACACACACAAAAGAAATCAGCTCGAACAGCCCTATAATTTGGATTCTACGAATGAAAAACGAATGCGTCCCTCCATCAGACTACATATCGGTCAATACAATGTGTTTAACTGATTTAGCATAATATTACAACTATATTGTACTTATTCTTGTAAAGGTATTATGAAACCGACATTTTAAAGGTATGTCACGGAAAAAAATCTCAAAAATAAAGAATATGTAATTACATGTAGTCAGTTTAAGCGAGGTTCTGGTTATTTTGCGTAGTGTTGCGGTCATGCAGCTATTCTTATTTGTGCGCTGGTCACGTAGCTAGCGCGGGTCACGTAGGGTCACGCATAGCGTTGTTGTACTTCGTGAATCTGTGTACGAACTTCCTCACTGGGTGAATATACGTATAATGCACAATTAAAATTGGGACGACGGTTATTAGTTTTTAGGTATATAACTCCACGAAAAAGAGATTGCAAGCCCTAATTTGTTCAGGCATGCTATTAAATGACATTTTCTTTCATATAAGACAATAACCTCGCAACTTTTGAAATTTGGCTTGCAAAAGAGGAATGTCCCTTAAAGGTTGTTTTATGGATATATGCCCTGATAGCAGACTGACGTCTTTATGACGTCTTAATTTGGTCGTAAACTGGTAAACACGTCATATGTCGTACAAACGAATCAGAATACGACGTCATTATGACGTATTTTAAAGACCATTTTTGACATGATGACTTATGTCGTATAAAAGACGTAAATTGACGTCATTATAACATCTTTAAACGACCATTTTTCCACTATTTATTTTTGTCGTAGGAAAGACGTAAAAACGATGTCATTATAACGTCGTTCAAAGACCATTTTTAAGAATGTATATTGTCGTATAGAAGACATGATAACGACGTCTTTATAATGTCGTTTAAAGACCATTTTTTGCCATACGGGTTTATGTCGTATCAATAACGCTATAAAGACGTAAGTTTTGACGTCTTTTCAAGACCAATTTTTTGCCATCATTTTTTGTCGTATGGACGCCCTTTTTACGACGTTAATGTGACGTATTTCAAAGACCATATTCCAATTGTTTTTTGTCGTATGGAAGGACGTAAAATTACGTTAATATTACGTCATTTAAAGATCACTTTTTCAGTATTTATTTTGTCGTATAGAAGACGTAACAACGACGTCTTTATGATGTCTTTGAAAGACTATTTTGCCATCATTTTTTGTCGTATGGACGACCACT
>JBAMJV010014402.1:0-45441 GCA_037951105.1 Echinarachnius parma
CCTGATATCTTTATGGCGGCCATCTTGGATTTTTTTCGAAATGGCCGCCCTAAAAAGGTTTTTCGTCAATATCCCAGCTACTAAATAAGCTAGAAATTTGATTTTTAAAGCTAAACCACCATTTTCAGGGCCAAGGAATCTAATGGTAATCAGGAAAATAATGTTCCTATTTGCCCTGATACCTATATGGCCGCCATCTTGTATTTTTCAAAATGGCCGCCGTAAAACGGTTTTCGTCAATATCCCAGTTACTAAATAACCTAGAAATTTGATTTTTACAGCTAAATCACCATTTTCGGGGCCAAGGAATCCAATGGTATAGAAAATAAATAAGCTTGATTCAACCACAAACTTATTTGACTGACATTTTCTGTTTTTACTGAATTCTTTACAAGTGATCAACCAAGGTGTCTTTACATACATGTATCATCACCATTCTGACACTCACTGCCGCACTGGCAAAGATCGGTGCAGGATAAGTTTGTTGTTCTGCAAGAACATCTAGCAGAAGAACAGTCTGTTTTGCATTGACAGTTAACCATCTCAATGATGGACTTTGGAATGCAATGGTGTCTACTTATTTGGCTGAAACTTTCCGTTTTACTGAATGTTTTACAAGTGATCATTCAAACATGAACGTTCCACTAAATTAGTGTCCATTAAAAAAAACATGCTCATCATGGCAGAAATAGGTTGAATCCTTTAAGCCGCCAAGGAGTCTTTACATATCATCGCCATCATCAGTTTCATACTCGTTCTCTGTGTCCTCATCATTTTGACAAGATGCTAATGGATCTTCTCAGTGCACATGATTACTGTGTTCCGTATGGCCGTACCCTGCTAATTGAAACAGCTCTGGCCGATGCTGTTGTACAAAGTACCCGAGAGTTCCAAGGTATGTATGTACCACTTTTCTTGAAGAAGGGTGCCTTTGTGTTCTTCGCAGTAGATAACACAGACTTTTCACAGGACACTGCTGATGGGAAAGGAACCACCCATGGAACGATTACTGCTTTATACCAGAAGGCAGAGGTTCGTGGAGAACCAGTTGCACCACCCTTGAAGATAGGCGATGCCCAGAGTCTGTCTGTCATTCCATACCATGTAGATATGCTGCAATGTGATAAGCCAAAACCACAGCTTCCAAAGAGAATGGACCACTTTGTCACCAGCAAGGGAATCTCGGGATCCTACCAGCTGTCACATCTAGGATGGATTGTTGCTACTGCTTTATCCAGAATGGAAGCAGTAGTAGCATCGAGCAATATTCCAGACTGGGCAGGATACAACTCACTGTTGTCTGAAAGCAAGCCATTGACCCAGGTCGGAGCCCTTCCACTACACCCAGAGGTGGCACACGAGTGGTCAACCCTGCTGACTGTGATCATGCAAGCAATTCTACTAAGAAAGCTGGCTGTTTGTGAAGATCACCCCACTGTGATTTCATTTGACATGGTCTTTATGAGAAGGTGATCCAACTGCTAGATGCCAGACCTGACCTGAAATGCACAGTTGTTCCACGACTGGGAGAGCTACATGTTACCATGGCTCGTGGTGTCTCCATGGAGAACTCTGGTATTGATGATGCCTGAATAGAAGCTGATGTCTATGGGTCTGCGACAACAAGGCAAATCCTGAAATGTACCCATTACAAGCGTGCTCTTCGTGCCCACACCTATTCATATGTAGCTCTCTATGAAATGGCACTAGAGGAGTTCTTCAAGGACAACTCACAGCTGAAAGAGGTCTGTCTGAAGGCAACAGGGGGAGTTGAAGCTGCCTGTTTTGAGGGGAGCAAGCACACACAAGCTGAGTCTGTGAAACAAGCAAACACCACTCTACTTGAGGCCTTGACCACTGCTGATGTCATCACAATTTTCTAAGAATGAGAGAAACAGAGATCCAATAATGCAATTTTTAAGGCAATGATGAACTATCTACATCGAGTGGAAGCAATCCTGTTCTTCGTCGCTGCAACCTGGACCTTCATCTCCAAGCTGGAGAGCAGCTGAGCAAGCTCTTCTTCGCCTTTGACCGAATCATATACAAGCAACTCTGGCCCAGAAACATCACAGACATGCATGATCTGAGGACCAATCACCCTGAAACCTGGGAAGAGCTGCAATCAGGCAACATTGCAGTCACAAAGAATGATATTCCCTTTGTATCCATCGGGGCGGACCATGCATGCGAGCATCTCAACAAGCTGATGAAAATTTATTCTGGACTCATCGGCATCTCAAACAATGCCAATGCTAGGCAGAGGTTCTTCATGGTCACACCAGAACTCTCCCGTGTTGCAAAAGATTTCAAGAGTCAGTTTGATTTGGAACCTGACAAAACCAGGAAGCATCATGACCTTGGGCCATGTGCTGTCAAGAATGAGCATGATGTTATCGACAAGACCAAGGCAGCCATACTGAAACATGGAAACCCATTTTCTGCTGAAGGTGACAAGCTGGACAATGTAATCACTCTTGCCTTCATTCCTGATGAGTATGTACCAACGATCTTGAGTGCAGATGTGACTGGACAAAAGCTGTATGAAGACTATGTGTCAGAGCGAATCAATGGAGATGTCAGCCTATGGGCACCAGTAAAGAAGAAGAAAAACAAGATGTTCATGTCTGCAATCAAGAAAGCCACTGTAAAACTTCGAGACAAGACTGTGGATCTAAAGGAGACCAAGGACTTGTATGGGAGACTGATGGTCCTGGCCAGGTCCAGCAGAGACATCAACCACAAAGAGGCCATTGGGAACCACAAATTCACTCTGACACCAAGAGCCCTTTTTGCTCCAGATGGTACAATCCTGCCATGCCTGGACAAATCGAAGCTGATCCACCTCCTCAGCAAGTTGGAAACAGCAGAAACTACACAGCAGCCAGAAGATTGGATGGACACCACACCATATGCTCCAAGTCGCAAGATAGCCCTGGTAGATGGAATGGTTCTTCTGCAGCAGATGGCCAAGAAACCAGCAACCATGGTGACATTCAAAGATATCAGTGAATTCTTCAACGACAGGCTGATGTCCCTCACACGAGATTATGATGAAATCATCCTTGTGTTTGACAAGTACAGGGATGATTCTATGAAGAGTGCTACCAGGGACAAAAGAAGGAAAGGAAAGGCACCAATCCAGTAATATCAGGTCAGAGATGAAACAAATATAAACCACATCCCAATGAGTAGGTTCCTTTCACATGACAAGACGAAGGCTGACCTCACAAACTATCTTGCTGCATAGACTCTAGAGTACAACAATACATCACACAAACTGGTCATCACCTCTTCTTCAGGGCATACCAGTAGCAACGAAGACTTGCTTTTCCAAGACAACAATCATGAAGAAGCAGACACACTGTTGATCTACCAGGGTGTCATGGCATCACAGCGCAAGCCAGTGGATGCACAGATGGTTTTCTTCTCCCCAGACACAGATGTCCTAGTGTTAGTCATAGCAAACTATGACCTCATGCTCAAGAACACTTCCATTTCCATGGCTTCTGGGGTTATGGAGATAGAGCCAATCTGGAGAGCAATATGGGCAGAAAGAGCAAAGGCTTTGCTAGCCTTCCATGCATTCACTGGCGCTGACAACACTGGAAGGTTCTCTCATATAGGCAAAGCAACCTGGCTGCAAGTCTACATGAAAGCAGATAGAGATGTAATCAGTTCTCTGCAGATGCTTTCAACAGAGGCAGAAGTGACCGAAACTGTGCTGGCTACTCTCGCTATCTTCGTCTGTGCAGCCTACTCCCCCAAACGCATCTACATCAAGACTATATCCGAACTGCGATGACATCTCTTCTGCAAGCACATGGTAGAAAGTGATAAGCTACCTCCTACCCTTGGAGCTCTGAGACAACATATCCTGAGAGTCCATATCCAAGCCAGAGTGTGGGGACAGGCCAGCATTGCTATGCAGGATCCTCAGCTGGATCCCCTGCGGAATGGCTTCCACAAGGAGTCCGATGGCCAGTTTAAACCAACCATGACAGATGCCCTTCCAGCTCCAAAGGCCATCATTGAGATGGTAAGCTGTCAATGCAAAAAGTTCTTCTGCCAGATGTTCGTGCAGAACAAAGAACTTATCCTGCACCGATCTTTGCCAGTGCGGCAGTGAGTGTCAGAATGGTGATGATACATGTATATATAAAGACTCCATGGTTGATCACTTGTAAAGAATTCAGTAAAACGGAAAATTTCATTCAAATAAGTTTGTGGTTGAATCAAGCTTATTCATTTTCTATACCATTGGATTCCTTGGCCCTGAAAATGGTGATTTAGCTGTAAAAATCAAATTAAAAAAAATGGGATATTGACGAAAACCCTTTTACGGCGGCCATTTTGAAAAATCCAAGATGGCGGCCATATAGGTATCAGGGCAAATGGAAACATTATTTTCCTGATTACAATTAGATTCCTTGGCCCTGAAAATGGTGGTTTAGCTTTAAAAATCAAATTTCTAGGTTATTTAGTAGCTGGGATATTGACGAAAAACCTTTTTAGGGCGGCCATTTTGAAAAAATCCAAGATGGCCGCCATAAAGGTATCAAAGCAAATAAAAACATTATTTTTGTTATTACCATTGGAATCCTTGGCCCTGAAAATGTTGGTTTAGCTGTCAAAATCAAATTTCTATGTTATTTAGTAGCCAGGATATTGACGAAAACCCTTTTAACGGCAGCCATTTTGAAAAAAATCCAAGATGGCGGCCATTTAGGTATCAGGGCAAACTAGAACATTATTTTTCTGATTACCATTGGATTCTGTGGCCCTGAAAATGGTGGATTAGCTGTCAAAATCAAATTTCTCGGTTATCTAGTAGCTGGGATATTGACGAAAACCCCTTTTACGGCGGCCATTTTGAAAGATCCAAGATGGCGGCCATAAAGGACTCGGGGCAAATGGAAACATTGGTTTTCTGATTGCTTATACTATAACGTTTCCAAAAATGTATAGTTTTCAGATTCTCCAAACTTGACACACTGCATGTTATTGAGGTAAGGGTGTGCAAGACAGATTTTGTGTGAATATTAGATAAGGCGTTGCCATGGTAACCACAATTTGCACATGATTTTCATACTATTGGTAGAATTTGTGGTTACCATGGCAACGCCTTATCTAATATTCACGAACAATCTGTCTTGCACACCCTTACCTCAAGAACATTCAGTGTGTCAAGTTTCATAAGAATTGCTCAAAAACTGTGGAAGTAGTTCGCTCCACATAATTTTCATATTTTTGGTGCAAATTGTGGTTACCATGGCAACGCCTTTTCTAATATTCTCGAAAAATGTGTCTTGCACACCCTTACCTCAAGAACATTCAGTGTGTCAAGTTTCATAAAAATTGTTCAAAAACTGTGAAAGTAGTTCTCTCCACAAGATTTTCATATGTTTGGTGCAAAATTGTGGTTACCATGGCAACGCCTTATCTAACATTCACGAAAAATGTGTCTTGCAGACCCTTACCCCAAGACCATTAAGTGTACTAAATTTCATCAAAATTGCTCAAAAACTGTTAAAGTAGGCCGCTCCACAAGATTTTCATAGTTTTGGTGCAAAATTGTGGTTACCATGGCAACGCCTTATCTAACCGCCCTGAAAGAAAGAAAATAATAACTTCGGGACACGTATGACTTTTGCGATGAAACTCTTCATATGTAGTTACATCAAATAGATATCTAATAAATTAGTGTACAAACCCCCCCCCCCCCAAAAAAAAAAAGAAGAAGAAGTTAATTGCAGATATTCATGAAGTTGTAAGTAGGCAGGTTAATTACATGGTGCACTTCTGGATTATTGATGGTGGGAAATTCATAGAAAGGAATATTTTGGTAAGGCTGAGCTTTAGTAACCAAAACCTGCACAATAGCATTACAAACTAATACATGTAGTTATAACTCCACCATGCTCGAAATGTATAGAAATTATTACAAACGAATAAGTAAAATGCATGTTATCATTCAAAAAGAGCCATTACAACACAAGAGGGCGCTCTCTAAAAAAGCATTCAATTCTTGATATCAAGAATTATATTCTTGATATCAAGAATTGCCACTTGTTCAAAACGGGAAATCATTTCTTGATATCAAATTCAACTATCATCAATAGAACACCGACACAAAGAGTAAAATAATCCTTTAATTTTGTCTACAAAATAGCATGCACGGCCTGGTAGCTACCACCAGGCATATGCATACAGGCCGGGGAATCATGACTTTCCTTCGTCAGAATAGGTGATTGATTTACCCATTTTACGAATTTAGACACATTCAAAAACAAAAAGAATAACATGTCCAACGAATAAAATGTATTGTTTTATTAATCCAATTAGTTTAAAGCATCAACAATGCGGGGAGATGCGGGTGAGTTGAGCCGCATGGAGAGTTGATCCACCCCCCTCTAACTTCCAATGAGAATTATACAAAACTTAACTGGTGCCCTCTTGTGTTACCCTTTAACATACATGTTTTTTTTTTTTAGCAAAAGCAGTTTGAAGAGCTGGAGCATGATATAGGAATGGGCCCCACTAATCTTCAAAATACCGAAAAAAGTGAATTTCCAAGTCTTAGGTTTGGTCATCTCTACTACTTACATGAAAGCAATTGACAAGCAACTTTTCATGTATGATGTTGATCGTGTATTGTATTTTCATTTTGATGAAATTTGATGAAGAATTCAGTTTTTGATATCAAAAATTCAGTTCTTGATATCAAGAATTGAATTCTTGATATCAAGAATGCATTTCTTGATATCAGGAAATATGAATAAAAGCTAATAATGTACTGTTTTGGTTTGAGGGATTTATTAAAATCACTCTGTAAATATAACATTGGAATATACAAAATAAAATCCACAATATTTGTTTTGGTAATGTACAATGTAGAGCCGTTTGGCATATGGCATTTAAAATGAAATTAAAATAAATGTTTACATTCAAATTCTGTATGAACTATTGTTACCCAACACAATACAGTCAACTTTTGCTTTACTTTTGGTTAATGTAATTGTGTTTTTTTTTGTGGTAAAAAGGTTATAAACGTCTATATGATTGTCTTATGATTAGAATTTTATATTTGACACTATCGATGTCGGTTATTTATTTACCAATTTGTCTCTTGTATCCTGTTTTGTCTCTACTGCGTGTTTGTAAAGCGAAGAGTATTATGGCTCATAACAACTGAACATTACTCAATGATATTATTGCTTCGTTGTATAGATGAATTGTATATTAGTTATTATGTTGTTGGTTGTACTGTCATTTGATTCCATTATTTGTATGCAAATTTTGAAGACTTTTGAAATGAAAGTCTGTTAAAACGAACCAGATATTTTCCATCATAATTTATGTCCTCTTTAACGTATTTCATTCAAAACATTTTACACAACTTTCCTTTTGTTGGAGGAGATTTTTTTCAGTAAGGAATCCAACAAACTTTGTATACACTATAAATAATATTGTAGTGGTCTTTATAAACTCGTCATTTTTTAAAATTATTTGCTGCCCTATGATCCAAGTAATTTCAATAATTAAGCCAAGCTTTTTTTATAAATTATTCTTGGAGCTGCGACAATATAAAATTTATCAAATTATTTGTGTTCTCATTTTAAAAAAATTATGAAAATGTTCTGATGCGATGACATGAACAATCCCTAATAAATTATTTTCAGTTTATAATCCACTTAACGTTATGAGTGTGTTATGGCCCTAGATAAACTACACTGCTATTCAAGCTTATTTAGTACTTAATATATAATGACCTTGTGATTTTAACCATGTGTTTTAATTGTATTATAGAATGTATCTGTATAATGATGTATGTAGACTGATCACGAGGCAGTAGGTTTCTTGCCCAGTTTTATCAATTACAATTTTTTTAAATTCCCCCCCCCCCTTTTTTATCAATTATGAACAAAGGCTGCTCGAGTGGTTAAGAATTCTAGATGATTTTAGAAGAAATCAAAATGTCTGTAAATTATGTATATCAAAATATCTTATGCTCTGGACAAAATGTTTGATATTCCAGACAATAAATGTATACAACTATATGATTGCATATTGCACTTGTTATTTGTTGATGGTGTGAAATAAACCCTTTGCAAAAAGTTCCGCAATTCAAGTTTGAGCGTTAATAACTCTCTTGTCCTTATATTATCTTACTTAAATTTGGTATAAATAAAACAAAAACAAAGTTTATTCTTCTTTACATTGATACCCCATTTGTAATGCTTACATAATTATGGAATGTGCATTACACCTAAATATGGGGCCAAGTCAAGATTTAAATGTTCAAAATGCATTGTTATTGTGTGGCCATTCAAAGACACATACATCTCCAAACAAATGAAGAATTCACATTGACAATAACGTTGTATTTTGCGACATTTTGCTTTGGCACGGCTCCATATTCAGGTCTACTGCACATTCCATAATTACAAACTCATTACAAATGAGGCATTTATTTATAAGGAAATAAACAGGCTTGTCAATTATATCAAATTTGAGTAGGATTATTTCAAAATAAAATATACATCAACGCTCAAACTTGAATCGGGGAACTTTTTTTGTGAGGGGTTTACATACATATACTATTAATAGAACCTCCTTATATTGAGATACATACTGTACATATACAATAGAACCTCCTTATATTGAGAAACACATATACAATAGAACCTCCTTATATTGAGATACATATACAATAGAACCTCCTTATATTGAGATACATATACATATACCATAGAACCTCCTTATATTGAGATACATACATATACAATGCAACTTCCTTATATTGAGGAGATCAGGACCATGAATATTACTTTGTTATATCAGTTATCTCATTATATCAGGGTAAAAACAAATAACGGTAGATAAAAAGAGCCTATACTATTTATATAAAAGCTACCTTGTTGACGTTGTGTTATATCAGAGGCTTCAGAGCTCTTTCTAACGTGGTTTCAATTGTATGTAGTATGTACAGAGTCCCTGGAACACCTAAGGAATAGGGTTTCTCTTTAGAGAACATTTGCTTTTTTCAGTCTTGGGTTTTTGTGGCAGCATATTTAAAAGAAAAACTTTTTTGCGCTTTCAACTCTGATTTATTTCATTATATAGTTTTCAGAAACAACCCAATATGTTTGCATTTGTCTATGTACTCACAATAAATGAAGAATTTAATAATGAGCCAAATTTGTGAGGAATATAATAGCTGCCAGTTCAAAAATAGTAAGCGTGCCGCTAGGTATATATTGTTTGGCATCCACATTGTTGTAAATGACAATGGGTTGAAGATGTATGCATAATTATAGATACAATAACCTTTGTATATGAAGGACGTTTCACGATGTCTAGATTAGAAGAGCTTAATTCCAAAAGGCGCTAAATCCACTTTTCAAGAAAAGCAGGTTTCTTTGTCCAACTTTGTACACATGCCTATGGACAAATGAAAATGGAACATTATATTTGTTCTTTTTTGATTGTGTAAATTGTCTTACAATTTGATTTCTTGATAGCTACGTAGCAAATTAGTGTTCTAATAACCTCCATTTTTATGCAAAGGGGATTTAGCGCTTTTTGGAACTAAGCTCCTCATGTTTGTATTGCGGTTGCAGGCACTGTTAATGGTTCAAAGAGACGCCGATACTTAAAGAGATCGACTATTTTGGTCTGAATACAGTGCCAGGTCGCATAGCGTTGGTGGAGTGATTGATGGGGGTAGGGGTGGGGGCTGGGGAACACACCTGATGCATTTCTAGTTTTTTCCAAGGTTTCCCCCTTTTTTCTATCTATTTTTTAATGAAATTATTATTATTATTAGGAATGTCCCCACCCCCCCCCCCTGCCGCCCCCCCCCCCCCCCCTCCAGTAGCTACGTCAGGTGAGCGAATCAACCAATCTCACTTGTAACTTAAATAGTTGTTCATACGTTTTGTTTATGCATTTTATTTCAAGCAAGAGAGGTTTGACACCAGGTATCGGTTAATCAACTTTTCCTCTTCGATGTTGAGACATCAATGATTGCATTTAAGAACTGTAAATATCATTTCAACTGTGTTTAAACCTTTGTCAATGAGTCAGGTAATTATACTTTTATATTTGGCACATTCTAGACTAATGCATTGTGTTTATCATTAAACTTGCACACATCAATCAGTGGACATTTTATATTACAGTACAACAACCCTTCATTAAAGGGATCTGGTAACTTTGTTGTCATGTGCAACAATTAGTGAAAGGTTGATGAAATGTAAATCTTTGTGATATGATATGTCCACTTAGTGATGTATGAAAACTCCATGATAAATAAATGTCATATGACCGAGTAACGCACTGCACGTACTATGTATAGTTTTCCAGTAAAGTATCCAGTAGATACTTAATAATCCAAACACTTCAGACATAATTGTCTTTATAACGAAGGAGAAATTCGGAAAACCGACACCTGCTGCACGTTTTGACTTGGAATACGATTACAATGACATATGTGAGAACCACTGTAGGTGAGTTTTAGGTAAGTTTGGTAAATTTTTGCAATGTTACTAGACCCCTTTAAGTTTTAATCTGGCGACAAAGTTCTCTGAAGAATTTAATCATGTGCCGCATTTGTGAGAAATATTATCTTGCCAGTTCACAAAGAGTGAGCTTGCCGCTATAGTTATACTTTTTTTTGGCATCCAATTTATTATCATGTTTATGGCATTGGGGTAAAGATGAATGTATATATAAAATGACATTTTTGATTAGTGCAGGGCGATTCACAAAAGTCTCGACTTGTGTATTGAGGTTGCAGGCATGTTTAATGGTGTGAAGTGATGCGGATAGTCAAAGAGATAAAGTATCTTTATCTGAATCCCGGTTCAGGTGGCATAGCGTTGTCGGACTGAAAACGGGGGGGGGGGGGGGGGGGGGCGGGGGCACTCCTAATGTTTTTTCTTCTTATATTACCCCTTGTTGATGTTTTAAATTGTTTAATTACATGCATTATACATATTATTATTAATGCCCCCATACCTCCATAGCTATGCGGCTGTGACCGAATCAATCAATGGCGTGCATCTTTAGTGGTTCTCCCATACCTTTCTATTCACTACATTCATTTAAACCAACTGAAGTATGACACCAGGTTTTAGTTAATCAAACGTGTCCCCTGTATACGTTGAGATATGAATGATAATGTTTTAGAACGGTAAAGATCATTTCAACTGTGTTTAAACCCATGGCAATAATAATACAAATATTAATAGCTTGCATTTATAAACCGCTTAATACATGGTTTCTAAGCGCTGTTACAAGTAATAGTAATTTTACAAAATATTGACATTTAATAACAAAAAAACAAAAAAAATTGTACAATAAGACATGAGTCGGTCAGTTAATGGTACGTTGATTTTTGGCACATTTCAGACACATGCATTGTGTGTATTATCAAATTTGAACACATCCATCAGTGAACATATTATGTACAACAATACTTTAATAAAGAGATGTTATTACTTGTTTAACAGGTAATGAGCGAAAATGCAAAGTTAGAAAACTCACTATCTTTATATGGAAGAAGGAGAAATTCAGAAAACCGAAACCTGCACCATGTTTCTACTGGGAATACGATTACAATGAAATATGTGAAAACAGCAAGAGTTATATTAAGTTGGTGATTTTGAAAATGTTATAGATCCCTTTAAGTTTGGCATGTGGCGACATAATGTTAATGGATCTCTTTAATGCTGTTATAAATACATACTCATTCCAAATGATTTAAATACTCACACACAAATATAAATTGTTGTATAGTAATTGATTACATTAAAGGATTCTAGTAACAATTTAAAAATCCATAAAACCTACCTGAAGTTCATACGTCCTATTCGTATTACCAATACACACTCGCACACGCGCACATACACACACACGCACACACAACAAAACACACACCCACACACATACACGCACAAACACACACACACACACACACACACACATACATACGTTTTGTTAATGCCCATATAATGCCAATGGAATGCCCATAGAACTAAGATTCATCATAATGATGGATCTGAAACGGACCATCCTTCCAATTATTGTTATTTATATATAGCAACATACAAATAGCATATTTTAATTAAAAACTTGTAATTACTTTTGTGTAAAAATTGTGTATAGTATGTTTTATGTTATGTTCTGACTTTTGATTATTCTTAAATATTGATTTTGAAATAAAACAAACAAACAAACAAACAAACAAGTAATTTTTTTGTATTATTGCACTGTACATACTGCACTGTGCCTGCCAAACCAGTACGCAATACACCAGTAGGTGTACTGTACTACACTAGAAGAAGAAGAAGATATACCAAACATTTGCGGACTTGAGCCAAGTCAATAATCTTGTCCTTGTACATTTGATTTCGACAGTTTGTCTTGATGATTGATATTGCATCGGTCACACCGCTAGGGAGTCAGAGGTGGTTTAGATACAAGGCTGTCATGAAACAAATCAGTCATAAATGAGATAGTTATGTCACGATTGTTTATGACCACATGGCTATTAAAGAACCTTTAATAAAAATTGGTCTCTTGTTTCCACAATGAGTCGGTTTCCATTGTCATGCGATCATGCGTGCGGCACATTTCTGACTTTGTTTGTTTCGTTCCCAGAAAAGCATTGTGGAATTGGACTCGCTCCTTGGCAAACACGAATGACATTGCCGATTCTCCTTTCTTGCACTTTTTTAAAGAAACGTAACGGGTGGGGGTGGGGGCGTGGTACATATATAACGAACTATTATGGGTCCTAGCTGAGTTTCATCTGGTTAGAACTGGGCTGTCATGTGGGCGCCTAGTAGGACCCATATGGGTCCCATATGGGTTAATATGGGGCTCGCTTGGTGTTTTTTGTGGTTTATAATGCTCTTGATATATATTTGGCACTGACGGTGTCATTGAGTTTATACTCATGAATAAATATCTTTATTTAGTGTTGGGTGCACTGCCCAGAAGTAAAGGGTGCATAGAGTCAAGAGGTTATACACAGGAAAAGTGCCATCAGATGAGTTCGGCGATGAGGGGTACTATTCAAATTTCCCATCATGGAATGCGATGGAAGAGCTGCGAAGGCGCATATTTCTAAAAAGATCTGGAATTAATAATAAAATACATCACGTTGAGAATTAAAACTATTGACCACCTCCATGTCTAGCACAATTAACGTACTGTTGCCTCTTTCTACTCGATGTATAAGACCATACTTGTAGGAACATTTTGTGTTAAATACCGTTTATCACTGCTGTCGATTTGCAGAGAATTCGCCTTTTATACACGGGTCGATTGGTCAGCTATTGACTGTTTGAGAGCCGAAATGTATATTAAGTGCGTGGCGCACAAAATCATACGTGTAGGCCTACGCGTTTATGTTATTTTATGTATGATAAGTGAAGCTTCTAGGTATACACGAGTGGTTGGTTTGTTTATTCATAATTCCTATTGTTTTGCCATGTCATATTTCCACATTAGTGTGACGTACAAAAAAAAGGTTTCGGCCTGCTAAACTGCTTTAGATAACAAGGCCGTCAGCCCGCCATTGCTTCATGTCCAAATGAATAGAGCACTCGAATACGTGCGAGTACAGTTAACATAGTTCTACCATGGCAGTTGGAGTCATATTTCTATGCTAGTTCTTCAATGTCAGTTGGAGTCATAGTTCTATGGCGGCACAAATATGTCTAATTCTTGCTGTCGAGAAATCACATGGAGATGACGTCAGAGATCCCGCACATGCGCATGCGCAAATACAATAACGTGCAGTGCCTTCTTTGCGTGAAACAGAAGGCAGCGCAATCATCTAGTTTAAAGAGATTTAGTAACATTATCAAAATCTACAAAATTTAGAACTCAAGCGATTCTCTGATACCTTGTATTAGTATTACTGATAGAAGCATGGAACGGTTTTTGGGGTCTTTCGTATTCATCTTTTGTTAACAATGATATTATATTATATTATATTATGGACCTTTTTAGATTTCAAAGTCTCCAAGGAAGATTTCCAAATGTGCACAACTGATTTACAATAGGTTAGCGAGTGTTTCTTTGTATTTTCGCTCATTATTCGGGGAGAAAGCATTATTTTACCCTGAAATATTCACATCCCAATCAAAAAACATATCAGATCACAGAAAGTTACATTTGATCTACCCTCCGTCTATTTGTGTACATGCCACCAAGGGTACTAGCTCCCTTTAATTTGGAAATGATCATACCTCGGTTTACCACCAATGAACTTTGTTGACGTTGCATGTCAAATAATTGATAACTTAAAGTGCACACATGTTCCTCATAATTCTAGGGTAGCTGGGAAAGGCGGTACAACGTTCGTCCACCAGGTGTATGTCTGTTCCTTCGCGCATCTACCTTGTTGGAATAGGGCGCGGTGATATTTTGTCTATTACAGCTCACAGTCAAGCTTTACCATTACGTTTATTTAAAGGGCATAATAACGTTATAGTAGGCCTATATTTCCCTGTGACCTCAATCGGATGATGTCGGACATGGCGGGAACACGAAGGGTTTGTCACTTCCGGATGGCATCAGTTTGGATGTTTATTACCATGGTAACATGGATCCAAATATCTTCTGCGGAAGACACTTGCCCAGGAGCAGGTAAGTTTATCTTTGTTTTGTCATTATTTTGTGGAAATGCATTCGAAATGTCAAGTTTCTATATCTAGATTATTTAGAATCATACACATAAGTTTTGTTAAAAAAATTATTCCGCCTAGATCTATAAATATATATTTGTTTCAACTACACGGGGAAGACAAGGATCACGTAGATGTTTATTCTGGTGAGGTATTTTGTCAGACTAATTGATCTTCACATTTACACTTTTATTGATGAAATGTCTTTATTCTTTAAATTCATTATATATATTAAAAATACAAACATACATTTCCTAAATATTATATTTCGTTAGATATTACTGAATGTCAAATATTTCAGAGCAACTATCATCCGGTTGATGATTTAACTAAGACATTTGGAAATGATGATTGTTTTTCCCTAGTTTATATAAGTCGAAGAAGCATTACACATATATTTGATGATCTTGAAATCTTTTTAATGAGGTGAAATTGGAAATAATACCCTAGCCGTTACAGACACTTGGTTAACTGTTTCTTCTTTAATTGATTTATATCAAGTATAGAGGTCTTTGCATTGACAGCAAACCGTAGAACATGAAAGAAGGGTGTTTCATTAAACACTATACTCGATTTTAGGATTGATCTTTAGTGATTTAAAAGAACCTACAATCGATTTTAGTGTTTAGTGAAGCACTAACATCAGTTCATTTTATTTCGTTAATTTAAAATACAATTCATGTGTACATTCACAGTAAAAATACAGGTAAACATATAATTGTTGGTGTATACATCAAACAAAACATTAGTAAATTAAGTGGTGGGGACAACAAAAGCAAAAATAAGCTTATCGAGGTTGTCCCCTGAGAGGAACATGCCAATCAATCAGTCACAATGTACATACAAAAAGGAATACTGTTACGTGTGAACACATAAAGAGAAACGCACATGTACACACGCACATACACATACACAGAATACACAAACTTTAAATCATGTTTCCGTAGAAATACCGCGTTAAATCTACAAATATGATCCTTAGTCATTCCGTATTTTAAATCATATCAAAAGCAACAGAAATCACCCAAACAACGGCAACACTTCTGGACAACATTTTGACGAAGGTAAACCCCTAAAAAAGTTCGGAAACTCAAGTTTGATCGATCATATCTCTCGTATTTTTAAAGAAGCATATTCGAAATTGGTGTCACAGTAAAGCCTCATTATATACTTTTCAAACGGTGCATTATGTGTAGTGATAGTGAAATTGGGGCGATTGCAGTAGCCCAGAGAATAGGAAGTGAAATGTCGCAAAATGGCTCAATGCATTTAATTTACGAGTGCATGACTGTGCTGACCAGTTTTTCAAAAGTTCGGTTGAATATTGCCAACCCTTCCATTTATTAAAATCATTGAAATCGGTTCCATTTTAATGGAAATTAGCTCTTCATTACGGTGGCATATTAATCGGAAGGATTATGCAAATGGTTTGTGCGCAGCGAACCGGAATATGGAGACGGGTCGAGTGTGAAATCAGACAAAACACATTGAGTTTACAAAAAATCAGAGCGTTGCATTCTTTTCGAGCTTTCGGGAGGATTTTTTAGCATTTCAAATAAAATATTCATGATAAAATTTGATATCAACGGAAAGCCCAACAACTCTTCTGTATGAAAATGTGAAATTAATAATGATTTTTTTAAAGGGCAGCTGCAGGGAGATGAATGTGGGGGAGCCTCAAAAGTGACCCATTTCAAAACGCTCTGATTTGGTGTCGGTATCTTGTGCCATTGTGTAGAGGATGTAATGCGACTTGTATGACTTGGCCATGAATGAGAAGAATTCAATCGAAAACGCATGAATAGTGACTCAGTTGTGCCTTGAAATCAGAGCGTTTAAAAATTGGTCACTTTTGAGGCTCCCCCACCGATTTCGAGTATTCTTATTAAAAAATACGAGAGATATGATCGATCAAACTTGAGTTTCCGAACTTTTTTTGAGGGGCTTAGATAGACAGCATACCTAAATAGTCTTTTTTAATATATCATATTAGTGATCATTTACCAATCTTTATTTTATAATGTTCACAAATAAATTCATAATATTGCACACGAAAGGCTCATAAAGGGGGAAAGAGGCTGTATTAATGAACTTGTTCGTACATGACAATTTTTAACATGATTACCAATAGCGTGGAAATATGTATGATTTATTTCTTAGAAAAATACAATTATTATCTTATCAGCATTTCTCTGGCAAGAAGTGAAGATAAATAAGAAAATAACATGAACCATGTTCAACGTTAAAGCATTGTCCTAGACGCAGACAATTGAATAAGAAATCATTTTTATATTCGTCATTATCCAATCAAATGTAATATACATATGTCACCCGTCATCAGGGTAGATGCGTCCGAAATGACAAGACAAGCAACTTAGGTAAATGACATACAATTCACTGCATGTTTTATTTTTAGCTGAAATATGATTCTTTAATATTCACTATGGTCATACAGTTTCGACTTATATACACAAGTGCAGGGAGGCAGCCAAGTGACAAAAACATTGATAAAACTGCGTTTATGACTTTTGGCAATTATATAAATGATATTTGATTTGATTTTGAATTGATTTATTTAAACTTCAACATTATCACAAAATAAGTATTCAAATAATACAGAAAGAAAATACACTCCTTAAGACAGTAGACACAACAATTTCCAATTAATAAATTGTAACATGATAGTTACGGTTTCAATTTACTTATGGATAAGCATAATAAATATACTTTTAAATAATTTATTAAAATTAACAGGTAGGTCATATAATTAGTCTTATACATCGTGATAATGAGTTATCTTGGATGAACAGTTAATGGAATAGCGATATCTTACATTTATGCAGTAAATGATCAAAAGACATAGGCTTACTCGAAACATTACGATTACTGTCACAGGATGTTATTAAGGTAATAAACCATTTAGTTATTACATTATTGTTTAGATCCTTTGACCTCACAGTGAAATTCACAGTGCAATTTAAAGTGTTAACAAGTTATTCAATTAACAGCTTTCGTATGATTCCTCATTTTAAATAAATTATGCATGTCGTACCAAACCATTATGTGCTTGACACTTCGCTCGTAGCGCTCGTATTGTTAGTGTGCACTCAGCCGTGTGCCGAGAAAATGGGCATGTTCCTTCAGTTGTAATACGGGCAGGGAGTGTGATTTAACTGACATTGACTGACTAGGTTATAAATTGAAACAAATTGGCACCTGACATGGTCTCACTCACAGCATCCTAAAACAAAAACTACACGACCAAAATTACTGTTCTTGGTATCGTTGTTTATTGGAATCCGATAGAAATTAATATGTTGGTACTTTATTTTTTTTGAAGTGCCCCGTTCCGTTTTTTGTTGGGCCACCATGTATTATATTCCACATACTAAGAATCTTGCTCTATGATTGGTCAAAAGTTAATCACGTGATGAAACATAGAGAAGAAAAGTTCGTTACACCGTGTACAAACTTGGGTGAAATTGTGCTGCACCGTGTACTATCTACGGTGAAAGTGCGTTGCACTGGGTACTATCTTCAACGCAACAGCTGGCGACCACCATCGCGGTGATGTGGCGCGAATTACAAATTAAATGTTATACGTTATGTATGCGTACGTAGCGTAAGTACTGCATGCAATGTACGTATCGCGATCGTACACTGTTTGCTATGACTTTTGCGCGTTTAGAACGTTGACTTTTGAGCTGTTTTTTTTTAGTGTTTCATCATCATTAATTACAATTTTCTTGGATTTCGCAAAGTTTCAAGTGGAGTTTTCTGACATAGAGATGGAGTTCACTTTCATTTTAGACCTGTTAAGTGCTAGCCTACGGAATTTTCATATAGTTAATTAGAATAGCATTGTTGGTAAACCCTTTTACCGTAACTGTTAGAACTAGGCCTAACACTAAAAACAGTTAGATTGTCTTTCTCGTAGACACTACCAGTGAAATATTTCCGATGTGGAATAGAAAGCAAATAATCACCAACTAGATGATGCACAAGCGGTTTTTTTTTTACTCTGTATTGGTTTTTAGATGGGCCTTGGCAAACTGAAGAAAATAATTGCTAAAAATGTTAATGTTTTTAAAAATACAAATCATATCGGGTCTAATAGTTAACAAATAGTTGATGTATACACTATTACACATTATATCCTACATGAATGCAATCCTGTTCAGTGATTGGTCTACATAGCGTCATGTGACCAAACATAGTAATGCCCCTGGAGAAAAATGTGCTATGCGTGACGTCATTCATGGAATAGTAAATGCTATTCCATGAATGACGTCATACATATACGCCGGGTAATCATGTTGAGCCCATAGAGATGCGTGTTATAAAACTTCCCTGCGATCAGAGGTCTTGTTTTAGCTTGCGAAAGATGCTCTACGAGATTTATCAAAGAGTTATTTTAAAAGAAATACAGCATATTATCTCCCGTGAATATCAATAAGTTCCACAGAATATTCTAGAGATGCATTTCGTGTATAACGTAGCTGTATTCGAATTTAAAAATTACGACAATGGTGCACATTGTGCATCGTTGTCCTTCTGTGGTCGTGACACTAATTCGTCATTTAACAATCGGCTGCGGTGTGCAATGTGTAATGTACGAATAATACAATTACACGTGTGTAGTATGCAAAGCAGGTTAATTATTCACTTTGATGCGCGCGTTTTGTATTTGGGTGCAGATAAGCGCAATACGCGCTCTGCGCTAGGACTATTGCGCAAAGGGGTCAGTGTCACAAACTAACATTGTCAGTGCACATAACATTGTCAGTTCTTCGGGTCTACGACCCTCAGAACATAGTGCTTTTCCCTGTCACCTCGGAATCCATAATTTAAACTAGAGGCTCTCAGTGCATGGTATATTTGTTTACTAGTTGAAGGCAACTTGTAGTTGGATTTCAGGGAACCTTGAAACGGGACCTTGTTAAATATTGGTTTTAAAGCTATTGTTTGTCATTAAGTTAGTCAAGCACGTTAACAAACGGTCGCTAAGCGGCAGTTTAAGGACATAAAGGGTTAAAGCTAAATAGCAGCCCTTGGATCGTTAGGAAAAAATGTTTTTTTTTGCCCAACATTGTTTAAATATTTGAAGAAATAGTAAGATGGCAAAATCTGGTCTCAAACCTAAATATCGTTAAATGCAGGAATATGATTTTAACGCTTTAAGTTATTTCCAGCTGATCTGATTACTATTGTATTCAGTTTCAAGGTAGATCAAACATCCATTAAAGGATTCAACTCAGTTGTTGATGGATATGTGTTTGCACATGACCTTGCAATACAATAGTGATAATGTATAAATACATTTTGAAAGCCTTGCAGCCGTTTCAAACGGCTCTGAAAACTCTTTTCTTTTGGAGCGTGTGAATGGATTTTTCCAAACGCGATTAGACAATCGTGCTCCGCCAGGCGCGATGTGTGTACTGGAGATAAATAGTGAATTGATCTGTCAAATCTCAAAGATTCCATACACATGCTATCCTGAGGGTAACTCATGTAGATTACTCAGGGAAATGGATGCTTACTTGTCTATTTTCAGATGGCATTTTTGTTTGTTAATCTATTATTTTGTATTAACCATTAACATAATTTTGCAGAGGCACGTGGGTTGAAATGTACATAATTTAGGGGGAAGGTGCTCTTCATCTTTCACTTTACTCCGCTTTACCTCACTTTCTTTCCCTGTTAACTCTTCCTCTATCCCCCTCTTTCGTGTTGTTCTATTAAAGTCGTTTCCCCCTCTTTTCTTTTCTCAACAAAAGACGGGGCAAGGGTGCCACATTAATTTGCCCCCTCATGATCCGCATGTGCTTGGCACTTGTACAATTAAATAAGGCCTATAAAGAACGCTACCTGACGTAGAGATGAGCACTCAGAGCACACATTATTTGCGAGAACGTCCTTTTGTCATCTGTGTTCTGTGTGTTACGATATAATAATAATAATGTTTGCGATTTGTATAGCGCCTAATATGATTGATAATCGTCTCTAAGCGCTTTACCCAGAGTCGAACCGTTCTAAAGCTCATGGGGATGATGAATAGATCATGCGTGGATGAGTAATTCAAAATTCAATTGTATATTTGATAGTTTAATGCGTGGGCAAGCTTGAAGGTATTATGAACAACAAGAGGCGCCAAGAAACAGAAAATCAAGGGGCCGATTTCACGATGAAAGGCTCTTTTACTCGTTTCATATTTTTTCTTTTGAATAGTTTGTATTATCTCCATTCCACAGAATAGCAACGTACGTTTACAAACATAATTAATTGGGGCATGAGAACCAATCACAATAGGTGGTGACACAGAAAGAATAATGTTTTTTTGCAAAATGAAAACGAAAACCGGGATGACATACAGAAACATTGGTAAAAACACACACAAAGAAAAAACACGGCGGTAAGCAACTTGATACACAGGTGACGTAGATTTTGTTAATGTTTTTTCATTACTATCAATATATATTATACATACGTAGACATTATAATCAAAGGGATAGTTGAGTTTTGGTAAAAGGAGTACAGTTTTGGTCAATTTAAGTAACCAAAACCTGCACCATTACATTAAAAACTATCAGTTATAACTCCACTATGCTCGAAAGGAATTAAGAATTACAAATGACTAAGTAAACAGCATGTTATCATTCAAAAAGAGCCGTTAAAACTCAAAAGGGCGCTCTGTAAAATCTCATTGGTTTCATATTAATTTATTGAAAGATGGTGTGTATTATTTGTCGCAACCACTCTCATATATTTTTAATATGTCTTTTCAATTGGGTGTCTTTCCACGTTCTATGAAGATAGCCAGAGTCAGCCCGGTGTATAAGAAAGGTACAATAACTGATCCAGGGAATTATAGGCCTATATCTGTCCTACCTATTTTAAGTTAAGTGTTTGAGAAGTTAGTGAATATTCGTTTAAAACTTTAGGTAAATTTCTCGGAAAATATGATCTATTGTATACACATCAGTATGGTTTTAGGGAAAAGCATAGTACAAATTTATCACTGATTAGCTTGATAAATCAGTTAATTAAGTTTCAGGATGAAGGTCGAATTACTGTAGGCGTTTTTGTTGACTTTGCTAAAGCATTTGATACAATAACTCATGATGTACTCTTGGGCAAGTTATAAAATTATGGTGTACGAGGAACTCAATTGAATTGGTTTCTTGATTATTTGAGTGACCGTCGTCAGTTTGGGTGCGGTTCGTTATTCCGAAGGTTCGTTATTCCGAAGGTTCGTTATTCCGAACACACAAATTTCCTATACCTGAGTGTTCGTTAATCCGAAAATGAAATAGGGTTCGTTAATCCGAACATTTGTTGCATTATTCCGAAGGTTCGTTATTCCGAAGGTTCGTTATTCCGACGGTTTGTTATTCCGAAGGTTCGCTATTCCTAAAATGAAATCGGGTTCGTTATTCCGAAGGTTCGTTATAAAGGTTCATATAAAGAGATAAAATAAACTTAAATGTTTGATTGGTCTGGCCAAGGGAGGGAAAGGGGGAGGGGTATGCTTACTGCAGGCTGTAAATTAAATAAACAAAACACAAACTATAGTATTATAACAAGCCCGATTTAATTTTCGGAATAACGAACCCGATTTTATTTTCGGATCAACGAACCTTCGGAATAACGAACCTTCGGAATAACGAACCCGATTTTATTTTCGGATCAACGAACCTTCGGAATAACGAACCTTCGGAATAACGAACCTTCGGAATAACGAACCTTGGGAATAAGGAACCTTCGGAATAACGAACCTTCGGAATAACGGACTGTAACCGTCAGTTTGTGCATCATAATGGTTCCACTTCTGCCATGTCTTTAATTAAATGTGGGGTGCCCCAGGGATCTGTTCTAGGTCCTACACTTTTTTTGATTTATATAAATGATCTGCCTAGATCATCAGACTACTTTAATGTTAGACTCTTTGCTGATGACTCTAATATTTTCATTCATTTTTGCCTAATCAGGCAGATATTTATTTATTGGAAATAACTGAACAATTTAAAACATATTGATGAGTGGTGTGATGCGAATAAGATTATTATTAATATAAATAAAACAAATGTTATGATTATTAAGCCGAGGAGAAAAAGAGTGTCGTATTGTTGGAGTTGTCAAAATTAAGAATGAGTTATTGAATGAGGTACACGTATCTCTTTTCGTTGGAATATATATTGATAGGTATTTGGTATGGGATGAACATATCAATAATTTATGCTCTGTACTTCGTAGGAAAGTTCCTAAACAAGTCCTTGTATTACTATATTATTCGTTTATTCAGTCACACTTAGCTTACGGCCTTGAAGTCTGGGGAAGTGCACCTTTGATGTTGATGAACAAAATATTGATGTTACACAAAATGGCTTTGAGAGCAATTACATGTACTTTCAATAATAGAATGGCCTCATCCTCCCCATTGTTTTATTCATTAGGTATATTAAATGTGTTTAAGCTGTATAAATTATTAGTAACACTTTTTATTTTTAAGCTGATTTATAAACATTTACCACACTCAGTGCTTGAATATTATACCTTTTTTGAAAACTCTTATAATACAAGACAAAAAGATGGAAATATTTTGGTTAAGCCTAAGATGAGAACAGAGCATGGAAAAATTTCGATCTCATTTCAGGGGTCTGATATTTGGAACAGTATGCCTTTGGAGTTACGACGACTTGATAGACTCCACCTTGTTAAGATAAATGTAAAAAAGTATTTATTGAGTCATTACGTCTCATAATCTTTTGTGATTTGCTGCCAAAGATGTTGTATTCTGTTGAAAAGATTTGATATGTTTTATATAATCTTATAGCTTAGTTGTTCTTAGTGGGTGAATGTCCACTATTGTAAATACTTAGAATAGACTGTTATTTAATCATAGTTTCTTGCCTCATTTAAATGTAAGTCATTTATTCATGTACAAAGGGTCCTACGCCCCACTATCAATAGCTGCTATTTCTGTAGGGTCCTTTTACCAATTTGTTTGTACGTTAACATTTCTTATATACATGTATGATTGTTGTTATATACTTGAACCCTTTGGTAATAAAGTTATTCATTCATTCATATATTTTAAACAAAATATTTTGCATGTGATGCTTAGTTGATATAGGTATTAGAATGAGAGATAATCACCAACTATTTAAAAACCTCTTTTGTAAATTTTAACGATTTTTTTTTAACGGCTGGCTAAAAATTATTACAAATGGTTTTGTAATGGATATTTTAGCTATTTCTGAACCGATTTTGACCAAATAAATTTGATTCTGTCATTAAAATGGTATGCTCTTGCAAATTTGACACTCAGTTTTTAATTATCGCTCAACAAATATTGTGTGCAGCGCCCTTTGATACTGAAACTGTGTGTACATGTTTGTTGATGTACAACTAGGAGGTCGAATATGAAAATGAAAAAGGTTTATTTCTAAAGATATGTCTGACATGTTATATGACTCAAATAAAGCCTGAACATAATAGCAACGTAAAGGTGTTTAGGAAATTATTTTGATAAAGACCGCGTGGTATTGAATTACACGGGGCAGAATCGCGATACGCGATTGGAGGGATGAACGCACGTGATCCGAATAAATGAATATAAATGGGGTGCATGGTGTAAAGTTACAGGATTGGTAATCTAGCGTGACAAAACTAGAAATAACCGGTTCGCTTAATAAAGGTCGGGACAAGGAAGGTGTAAATACAATGAATGTGGGAGAGTACGTGTCGCAACACGTTCTTTTATGGTTTGGTTATTCAACACAATACAATACCGTAGAACACCATCGTCAAGCACCCCCAAGCACCAATATGCATCTTGCTTTTAAAGAGCTCCCGCTCTCTGTCCAAACGGGAAACTTTAATCAAGAATGCAAATAATGGTGAGGAATATTCATGAGGATAATAATGGAGGTGAATCTCATGGAAACGTCTTTAAAAGCAAGATGCGTATAGGTGCTTGGGGGTGCTTGACGATGGTGTTCTACGGTATTCGTATTGTTCGTACGTACTTTTTGCATGATAAATAAATCTTATATTTTCCTTTTGTTTTTCTTTTGCATAATAAATAAATCTTATACTTTCCTTTTGTTTTCCCCTCATTACATTTGTGTTCCTCATATTAATTGTCAACATGTATTATTTGATTAGCTACTTATTTTGGACCCAACGTTGCCAGATACCCTTGCAATCAAGAAATAAAACTGTGAACTCAACTTTACAAGGGTTTGATTGAATCAGATGGGCATACATAAAGAAGCTGACCAGAAAGATATAATATAAATGCAAATATACAAAGAAAATAGTAGTTTCCCTGGAACCTCCTAAAAGTGCACCTAGTAATTTGGACGTCTCGGTTTTTGTTTCATTGTTATTTTTATTTAAGATAATATAGATGTGTAATTTTAAGAAAAAAATACTCATAATCTTGCAAGTCATGCTAGTGGATGTGTTTCGATTGAAGTTCCATATACAAATCCTTACAATTTCCATACGTGGTAAATCGCATGTTGGTTTCCATCCATATTGCACACACAGCTACTACTCGACTGGTGAACGGTACCACGCCTAGAAAGGGCCGCGTGGAGGTGTTCCATGACGGAACCTGGGGCACTGTATGCGATGATCAATGGGAAAACTATGACGGTCAAGTGGCATGCAGGAGTCTGTGCTTTGGCCAAGCTCTTGTGAGCACACGTGCAGCTTATTTTGGGGAAGGCTCCGGGGAACTCCACTTCAAAGGCGTAGACTGTTCAGGAAGTGAAGTCAATCTCGCTGACTGCGATAGGTCATCTAGTACTATTAGCCCTAGGGCTGGTATTGGCAACTGCGGCACGCACAGTGAAGACGCAGGTGTAGTTTGTACAGGTATACATAAACTGGGGACGGGGCAACACACATGCAACATCCCCTCTTTTAAGTCATGTATTAAGCTTGCTTTTATTCAAAACAAATCACTTATATAATGTATAATCATTGATAATGCCACAAGATCTTGGACCTGCCTGTATACAACACCTGTGATTGGATTCATTGATTATGTTTCTGTTTTAAACAAATAAATGGTGTTTAAAAGTCCATCCATTGTGATATATTAAACTGCAGTCATGTATTACTTCTGTAAATGTATAAATTTTGCTCAGTCAACCAACGAGTAATGGTTACCTCCAATATTCAAACACTCTTTATTAGTTGTTATCCAACAGAGTGAGTATGATGGCTTATATTCTTTGATTAAAAGTTACGAGGAGCTTGTTTATTGAGGGTGGGATGGGACGTAGGTTTTATGTAAGGCTTGTTGTTCGACTTACATCCGAAATATGAAACATTAACTTCATTACTATTGGTATTTCGACACAAAAAAAAACAAATGGTTATTTTGTACGTCCCTTCTTATTTGACTAATAACTGGTAGACATCCGACTTGTCGGCGGATCCTCAGTCTTCGAAGGTCGCGTGGAGGTTCACGTCGACGGTTCTTGGGGGACTGTGTGCAGCGATGGCTGGGACATGAACGACGCCCTGGCGACCTGCAAGGGTGCTGGCTTCTCCTCCGTATCCACGGTCCTGACATCGAGCTTTGGCGCAGGGTCTGGCGACATCTTCTTCAGCGAGGTCGACTGTCGGGGTAATGAATCGACCATTCTGGACTGTCGTCATCCGGGTATCGGAATAACCGGCGAGTGTGATCACTCCAGGGATGTCGGCATTGTTTGCCAACCAGGTATGATATTATTATTTCTACTACTGCTTCTACTACCACTATTACCACTACTACTACTACTACTACTACTACTACTACTACTACTACTACTACTACTACTACTACTACTACTACTACTTCTACTTCTACTACTACTACTACTACTACTACTACTACTACTACTACTGCTACTACTACTAATACTACAACTACTATTGCTACTATTACTACTACTACTACTAGAACTACTACTACTACTACTACTACTACTACTACTACTACTACTACTACTACTTCTTCTTCTACTACTTCTACTACTACTATTACTACTACTTCTACTACTACTACTACTACAACTACTACTAATACTACTACTACTACTACTACTACTACTACTTCTTCTACTACTTCTACTACTACTACTACTACTACTACTACTTCTACTACTACTACTACTACTACTACTACTACTACTACTACTACTACTACTACTACTATTGCTACTATTACTACCACTACTACTAGAACTACTAGTACTACTAATACAAATTACTACTACTACTACTACTACTACTACTACTACTACTACTACTACTACTACTACTACTACTACTACTACTACTATATACTACTACTACTACTACTACTACTACTACTACTACTACTACTACTACTATATACTACTACTACTACTACTACTACTACTACTACTACTACTACTACTACTACTACTATATACTACTACTACTACTACTACTACTACTACTACTACTACTACTACTACTACTTCTACTACTCCTAATTCTTCTTGGCCAATTTAGCTCGGAAAACCTGTATATATTCAGTGTCTTATAATGATTCGTATCCGGAATATTACCCCTTGAACGATCACCCCCGGATGATTACCCCAGGACAATTAACCCTAAGACAATTATCAAAATACCAAAACCCGCACAAGACAACTACCCACGGATAATTACCCCCAAGACAGTTTTCCCCAAGACAATTATCCCCCGGCTAACTACTCCTAAGACAATAACCCCCAAGATAATTACCCCCGGACGATTTCCCCCAGGCAATAACCCCCGGGAGATTACCACATGGACGATAACTCCACAGATAATAACCCCCAAGAAAAAGTACTAGACGATTACTACCCCCACCCCCAGTCGAGTACCCCGCAAATCAGCACTAGTTAAAAAATATCCATCTGGTTTATGACTCGTTCAATTATTGCAAATAGTGCAAATAAATAATACGTACTAGTAGCAATAATGATAATAAACACTACTAGTACTACTACTACTAATAATAATAATAGTATCAATAATATTTATAATAATTACAATACTAATACTAATAGTAATGATAATGATAATAATAATAATTAACACATTCATATTTCATAAATAATAACAATAATAATACAAATAATGATAATCAAAACTCGAAGTGATCCGATAAGTACTACAATAAGTGCAGCACTTAACATATACTCTCGCAACTCCCTCGGCAGCATTTAATCCTCATTTTATTTCGCTTTATTTATTTACATGTACACAGATTATGAAGAACATGCTCACTTGTACATACGCAAATACAAAGACACACAGTATTTACGCGGCGTGGGGTAATCGTCCGGGGGGGGGGGGGGGGGGGGGGTAATCGCCCGGGTGTAATTGTCATGGGGGGGGGGGGGGGTTGTCTAATAAATGCAATGCTATTTGAATTCCCCATCAACTCTTACCATTCTATGCAGACATACGTCTTGCAGGTGGCAGTACACCGTGGGAGGGACGTGTTGAGTTATCCCTCGGAAGTGTTTGGGGACAATCCTGTGGTGTCGATTGGGACATTATGGACGCTCAAGTTCTCTGCATTCAGTTGGGCATCGGTCCGGCTATTTCGGAGTCTACTAATTCAGAGTTTGGAAATACAAGATCAGGGCTGACCTACATATTCAACGTGAAATGTTCTGGAAATGAATCTTCTCTACGTGAATGCCCACAATCAGCTCTTAATGTAAACGGCCATTGTGATGTCGATAACATTGCGGGGATATCTTGTACAGGTAAGTCAAATCGGTAACTTTATTAGAACGACCTTACATCTTTAGTAGATGTTTATTCTACATGTATGTTTACTTTTCTTCTTATAATACGATTATTTACATACTATACTTGAATGTTTTTGTAACTTCCTTTACATCAAGGGCTGAAAGAATCACGACAAATTAAAAACTTGTATATATTTGATTAGCTCTCATGGGATACCGAATATTGATTTTTGTTGTTGATAAATATGATATTGAGTGAAGCGTGTATTCTATTTGGGACCGTAAGTATGCGTGAACATTTCAAGTTAAATGGACTTTATATGGCCGAATGATGAGCAAAAATGCAAAGCGACATTCACGAACTCATAGCACTCACTTTGTACGCGTTTCTGACGATCTGTTGGATAATTTGACATCTGAACACTTCAATCGTAAACATCTTTTTAACAAAAGGGAAATTTGACAAACCTAAACCTGTTCCACGCTTTTTTTGTTAATAAGAATACAACAAGGTATGAGGGAACCTCTGTAATTTCAACTGGATTGTGAGGATTTGGACAATGTTACCACGTCCCTTTAAAGGGGAGTGTCCGTCTTTTAGTTCAAGAGGATAGGCATCCTTCTTTCTCTGCCCTTGTCAAACATAGCTGCATATGTGGCGCCTCTACATCTTCTGAATCCGCATTGTTCCTCAATGGTTTCTTGTATTCTCACGAGGACCAGAAAAGTACAGGAAACTTTGCCAGAAATTGACAGTAGCGTTATAGCCCTGTATTTGGAATGATCCAGTGTGTCTCATTCCTTAAACAATGAACTGATGAGACCCTTGCTCAAGGCTTTCGAGGTTTAACTTTCCGACAATGCTGCATCAGGAGTTGTCTCATGGGTTGTCCACAAGCATTTGACCGCCAAAACAAACAAATAAAATTAAAAACAAGACCGAATAACCAAATACATGTATTTTTAAAGAAAAATTTATATGTCCTTATGTTTTGTACACAACTCACGAAAATAAGCAAGTATATAGCTGACATGCAGACAAAAGGTCACTTGACCTCGTAACGGTTGGTTTGATTTTCAAAACTGATGTTAAAACAAGCGCAACACTTAAAGAACAAAGTCACAGAACCGCGAGGCGTCATCTTTACGCGTTCCAGAGCAATCTATTAATTTTGTATTAGGGTTAAGTTGCCTTCCTTATTCTTGTATTAGGTAGGTTGCATCTTGTCTCTTTCGCCAGAGATTATTCACCTTCTTGAAGAGCTGTTGTTCTTAGCGTGATCAATTTATATGTCTTCCACCTCTGTTTCAAGAACTGTCATTTTCCACTTCTTCACTTTATACTTGACCGTTTTATTGAGTTTTGTGTAGCTGCTCTTGTTGCTGGCTGATTAAAGGTACCATAGTAATTAACTGGAAAAGACGAGATTATCCCATTTGATAACGAGATGGTATTGCAGCGTTGTCGTCAAAGTTGCAGATATTTTAAGAGAGTTATTATTTAAAAGCGCTATGAATGTCAAAACTAATTTGTTGAACCGGTGATAGTACTGTCATATATACTATTGTAAGTATTCGCTTTGATTGTTTTTCGTCGGCTTTTTATATTTATCATTACCATAGCCCCCACAACCCCAGTGTGTCCAGATGACATTCGGGTTGGGCTTCAATTTGGTGAAGAGAGCATGACACACGTGAATTGGACAGCCCCTTTGAATAACTTCACAGAAGAATTCCCCCTCAACTACACATACGGGGAAAGTGGTGACTATTTTCCAGTAGGGATAACAAATAATACGCTATATCGGGGAGAATACCCGTCCCTTAACTGCACTTTCACTATCAACGTTGTCGGTAAGTATAATTTATATTATACTAGTAGCCAAGCGTTCCTCCGAGACGCCATGCGTGCGCGCATAAAATCGTGTACACAGTAATCGCTTGCGCTCTGAAGATACTCAATGAACGCATAGTATATCTCCAATATATTTGGTCCCCAATACAATATCCTCAATCCTTCGATAAGTCAATTACGTATAATTAGTACGCACTGTGGGTGACGTTTAATCATGCGACACAACGTTAAAACCCTACGTTTGAGAGCGTTATTTAGTACTTTAATATACAGGACCCTATGCACGTACGCATTGCATACAATTGACCTTAGCGGAAGCTTATGATTCACTGTTCATCTATGGAAGTAAACTGTAAGGTGCGCGAGCAGCGATTTTTTTCATAAATTATAGACTTATAGCCACTAAATATGACCTATAGCCACAAACTATGACTTATAGCCACTAAATATTATGACCTATAGCCACTAAATATGACCTATATAGTCACTAAATCTGACCTATAGCCACTTAAATTAGGGTTAGGTTAAGGGTTAATGTTAGGGTATATTTACTCCTTTAAACTCAATATCAACCAAGCGAGCTTACGCCCAAATGACGCTATTGCAACGTTGGCAAATTATCGATCCATCGTTGGTCCAGCGTCTTATACGTTTCGAGTTTCTAACGTTGGAACAACGTTGGTTTCCAACCAGATTTCAACATCCAACGAGTTGCGAGACCCCAACGTTCATCCAACGTTGGCTTGCTATACCTGGGAAACGAATTACTGTATGACGTGTAAGAGGTTTATAACTGTTTATTAACACTCTTGAGCTGAATGATTATCAATTATAATTATCGTCATACTAAAGGGGCAATTGAACCAATGTAACCCTATTTTATTCTTCTCTTACCATAAGCCAAACAACACGGTAGAAGAGGAATGTGGAAACTCAAATTATTTGTTGTGGAGTTAGACACTTGACCTGTGCACCTTTAATATAATAGAACTGTCACCTTACATCAGTTTTAAACACTTTGATCAAGCAGCGTCCTGTTCTTTGCAGACAACTTGAGGCTATTCAAGAAGAGAAGGTGGTTTACAAAGTCTTGTTTAAGTATCCATACCCTGTCTGCTGCTCGTAAGAATAAGTGTCAATGGACCCTGCAGACTTCAACAAGAACACGTGATAACGAGTCTTAATTCAGTATTCCTCTCTTTATTTAATATTCACTTGAGAAGATCGGGTGGTTTGAAATCTCAACATATAGTTAGTCTACAAAGCTACCAAGGATTTTTTACTAACCCACTTATTGTTTCATTACCTGTTCTGTTTTCATCTTTAGCTCTAACTTTTCCCGACTGTCCTGATATCCGTGTTGGTTTGTTACCCGGAGAGATATCAAAGTTTATCAACTACACGCTGCCAGATAACCCCGACTCCGACCTCTACCCACTAGCTCCGTCGGCTCATAGTAGACAGAGTGGAGACGAATTCGTTCCTGTTGCTTCTCCAATAACTATTGTTACTCCATCCTATAGTGGCTTCGTCTGTACGTTCTTTATCTGGGTCCTCGGTACGTATAGATTTCTTTCACTTAGTCGAAAGTAAGGATATGTGTTGAGGACAGCCCGTATTTAAGCAAAACTTCATAGAATCCTGCGTAAGCGCTCAAATAAATCGGGGCTTTTTAAATTGGCTGTATAATAGAGTCACATGGACTTTATCCCGAAATTATAGTGTCTTTGATATTAACACTGGCCAGCATGCATGTTTAGTGCGAATTAGGCTAGACGTGGCTCTGTACTACTCCTTTTGGCTCTTTGTGAAGAACCCTGTAACGTGAACACAATCACTTCAATTCATTGAAGGGTATAAGTTTCGGGATTGCATAATATGAACATGAATACATATTAATAGAATCAACGGGGATAATCATCATGTTTACAATGTAAACGTTTTATAGAAATCGATAATGTATATGCTCTTTAGAGAGTTAGTCGGGTCAAACGCAACCATGAACATCACTCTTCCCGACACAAATGTCAACACCGATGTATTCCCGCTGATTCGAAGCGAACCCAATGTGGACACTTATCCACTGGGAGAGACTATCGTCACCGTAAATGTGACGTGATATCTAGAGATAAATTGCAGCTTTGGTCTATACATTATTTATCAAATCAACAGGCATAATCATGCATGCGGTATACGCTCTATATACGATGCTAAAAGTGATGAATCGTTAATACAATGTGTATTGTTGTGATTGTATTAGGTAGTGTGTGTACATGTCACATTAAATGGATGTTATATGGCCAAGAAATGAGCGAAAAAAGCAGAGTGATATTCGCTGTCTTATTGCAAAGGTTTGTACACAGATGTAACTATCCAGAAGAGATCGGAACACTACAGTCATACATATCTTTATAATCGGAGAGACAGTTTGAAAGCCAAACGCTGTTCAATGCCTCTATTGGAAATATTATTACAATGAGGTATGTAATAAACACTCAAGTTTCAAGTAAGTTTTAAAGATTTGGACAGATTCTAGATCCCTTTCATTGAATTTTATTTCCAGTTCCTTCGTCACCGATTTGTCCAGCCGACATTTATATCGGGGTGGAACCAGATGGCGTCAACGCTACTGTGAACATCACCCTTCCCGATAACAATAGGGACACCGATGTATTCCCGCTGATTCTAAGCAAGCCTAGTGTGGACACTTATCCACTAGGAGAAACCATCGTCACCGTTTCTGTCACATGGTATCCTGAGATGAATTGTAGCTTTGTCGTCATCGTTGCCGGTAAGTGTCAATAATAGTAAGAGGTAAGCTGAAGAGCAGAATCGTTTCGAACTGCCTTCAGAATAGTGTGAGTGGGACATTAATCGAGACCGGTGTATTGTATGATAATACGCTTCGTTAGGTTATAAATTTGAAGACTCAAGCTGCGTTTAAATTAGATCGAATTTCCGCCGCGAACATTCGCACGAACCAAAACAGTGTTATTCATATTTTATTTATATATATTATTCATTTTACATGGCGAATATTGGCAAGCGAATTTGTTAAATTGCCTTGTCAGAGCGATATTTGCAATAATTCGCTGCGAAAAAAGAAAATCGCCGCGGAAGTTCGCTCTAATGGAAACGCAGAGGTACGTTTTATTTTTTGCTAAGGGGGGCTGTTTTTTTTTACCAAATACATATCATTCCCACCTCGAGAACCTTTTCAAAACTGATGTTAAAACAAGCGCAACACTTAAAGAACAAAGTCACAGAACCGCGAGGCGTCATCTTTACGCGTTCCAGAGCAATCTATTAATTTTGTATTAGGGTTAAGTTGCCTTCCTTATTCTTGTATTATGTAGGTTGCATCTTGTCTCTTTCGCCAGAGATTATTCACCTTCTTGAAGAGCTGTTGTTCTTAGCGTGATCAATTTATATGTCTTCCACCTCTGTTTCAAGAACTGTCATTTTCCACTTCTTCACTTTATACTTGACCGTTTTATTGAGTTTTGTGTAGCTGTTCTTGTTGCTGGCTGATTAAAGGTACCATAATAATTAACTGGAAAAGACGAGATTATCCCATTTGATAACGAGATGGTATTGCAGCGTTGTCGTCAAAGTTGCAGATATTTTAAGAGAGTTATTATTTAAAAGCGCTATGAATGTCAAAACTAATTTGGTAAATAATACATTACTTTGAACCGGTGATAGTACTGTCATATATACTATTGTAAGTATTCGCTTTGATTGTTTTTCGTCGGCTTTTTATATTTACCATTACCATAGCCCCCACAACTCCAGTGTGTCCAGATGACATTCGGGTTGGGCTTCAATTTGGTGAAGAGAGCATGACACACGTGAATTGGACAGCCCCTTTGAATAACTTCACAGAAGAATTCCCCCTCAACTACACATACGGGGAAAGTGGTGACTATTTTCCAGTAGGGATAACAAATAATACGCTATATCGTGGAGAATACCCGTCCCTTAACTGCACTTTCACTATCAACGTTGTCGGTAAGTATTATTTATATTATACTAGTAGCCAAGCGTTCCTCCGAGACGCCATGCGTGCGCGCATAAAATCGTGTACACAGTAATCGCTTGCGCTCTGAAGATACTCAATGAACGAATAGTATATCTCCAATATATTTGGTCCCCAATACAATATCCTCAATCCTTCGATAAGTCAATTACGTATAATTAGTACGCACTGTGGGTGACGTTTAATCATGCGACACAACGTAAAAACCCTACGTTTGAGAGCGTTATTTAGTACGTTAATATACTGGACCCTACGCACGTACGCATTGCATACAATTGACCTTAGCGGAAGCTTATGAGTCACTGTTCATCTATGGAAGTAAACTGTAAGGTGCGCGAGCAGGGATTTTTTTCATAAATTATAGACTTATAGCCACTAAATATGACCTATAGCCACAAACTATGACTTATAGCCACTAAATATTATGACCTATAGCCACTAAATATGACCTATATAGTCACTAAATCTGACCTATAGCCACTTAAATTAGGGTTAGGTTAAGGGTTAATGTTAGGGTATATTTACTCCTTTAAACCCAATATCAACCAAGCGAGCTTACGCCCAAATGACGCTATTGCAACGTTGGCAAATTATCGATCCATCGTTGGTCCAGCGTCTTATAGGTTTCGAGTTTCTAACGTTGGAACAACGTTGGTTTCCAACCAGATTTCAACATCCAACGAGTTGCGAGACCCCAACGTTCATCCAACGTTGGCTTGCTATACCTGGGAAACGAATTACTGTATGACGTGTAAGAGGTTTATAACTGTTTATTAACACTCTTGAGCTGAATGATTATCAATTATAATTATCGTCATACTAAAGGGGCAATTGAACCAATCTAACCCTATTTTATTCTTCTCTTACCATAAGCCAAACAACACGGTAGAAGAGGAATGTGGAAGCTCAAATTATTTGTTGTGGAGTTAGACACTTGACCTGTGCACCTTTAATATAATAGAACTGTCACCTTACATCAGTTTTAAACACTTTGATCAAGCAGCGTCGTGTTCTTTGCAGACAACTTGAGGCTATTCAAGAAGAGAAGGTGGTTTATCAAAGTCTTGTTTAAGTACCCATACCCTGTCTGCTGCTCGTAAGAATAAGTGTCAATGGACCCTGCAGACTTCAACAAGAACACGTGATAACGAGTCTTAATTCAGTATTCATCTCTTTATTTAATATTCACTTGAGAAGATCGGGTGGTTTGAAATCTCAACATATAGTTAGTCTACAAAGCTACCAAGGATTCTTTACTAACCCACTTATTGTTTCATTACCTGTTCTGTTTTCATCTTTAGCTCTAACTTTTCCCGACTGTCCTGATATCCGTGTTGGTTTGTTACCCGGAGAGATATCAAAGTTTATCAACTACACGCTGCCAGATAACCCCGACTCCGACCTCTACCCACTAGCTCCGTGGGCTCATAGTAGACAGAGTGGAGACGAATTCGTTCCTGTTGCTTCTCCAATAACTATTGTTACTCCATCCTATAGGGGCTTCGTCTGTACGTTCTTTATCTGGGTCCTCGGTACGTATACATTTCTTTCACTTAGTCGAAAGTAAGGATATGTGTTGAGGACAGCCCGTATTTAAGCAAAACTTCATAGAATCCTGCGTAAGCGCTCAAATAAATCGGGGCTTTTAAAATTGGCTACATAATAGAGTCACATGGACTTTATCCCGAAATTATAGTGTCTTTGATATTAACACTGGCCAGCATGCATGTTTAGTGCGAATTAGGCTAGACGTGGCTCTGTACTACTCCTTTTGGCTCTTTGTGAAGAACCCTGTAACGTGAACACAATCACTTCAATTCATCGAAGGGTATAAGTTTTGGGATTGCATAATATGAACATGAATACAATATTAATAGAATCAACGGGGATAATCATCATGTTTACAATGTAAACGTTTTATAGAAATCGATAATGTATATGCTCTTTAGAGAGTTAGTCGGGTCAAACGCAACCATGAACATCACTCTTCCCGACACAAATGTCAACACCGATGTATTCCCGCTGATTCGAAGCGAACCCAATGTGGACACTTATCCACTGGGAGAGACTATCGTCACCGTAAATGTGACGTGATATCTAGAGATAAATTGCAGCTTTGTTGTATACATTATTTATCAAATCAACAGGCATAATCATGCATGCGGTATACGCTCTCTATACGATGCTAAAAGTGATGAATCGTTAATACAATGTGTATTGTTTTGATTGTATTAGGTAGTGTGTGTACATGTCACATTAAATGGATGTTATATGGCCGAGAAATGAGCGAAAAAGCAGAGTGATATTCGCTGTCTTATTGCAAAGGTTTGTACACAGATGTAACTATCCAGAAGAGATCTGAACACTACAGTCATACATATCTTTAAAATTGGAGAGACAGTTTGAAAGCCAAAAGCTGTTCAATGCCTCTATTGGAAATATTAATACAATGAGGTATGTAATAAACACTCAAGTTTCAAGTAAGTTTTAAAGATTTTGACAGATTCAAGATCCCTTTCATTGAATTTTATTTCCAGTTCCTTCGTCACCGATTTGTCCAGCCGACATTTATATCGGGGTGGAACCAGATGGCGTCAACGCTACTGTGAACATCACCCTTCCCGATAACAATAGGGACACCGATGTATTCCCGCTGATTCTAAGCAAGCCTAGTGTGGACACTTATCCACTAGGAGAAACCATCGTCACCGTTTCTGTCACATGGTATCCTGAGATGAATTGTAGCTTTGTCGTCATCGTTGCCGGTAAGTGTCAATAATAGTAAGAGGTAAGCTGAAGAGCAGAATTGTTTCGAACTGCCTTCAGAATAGTGTGAGTGGGACATTAATCGAGACCGGTGTATTGTATGATAATACGCTTCGTTAGGTTATAAATTTGAAGATTCAAGCTGCGTTTCCATTAGATCGAATTTCCGCCGCGAACATTCGCACGAACCAAAACAGTGTTATTCATATTTTATTGATATATATTATTCATTTTACATGGCGAATATTGGCAAGCGAATTTGTTAAATTGCCTTGTCAGAGCGATTTTTGCAATAATTCGCTGCGAAAAAAGAAAATCGCCGCGGAAGTTCGCTCTAATGGAAACGCAGAGGTACGTTTTAATTTTTGCTAAGGGGGGCTGGGTTTTTTTTACCAAATACATATCATTCCTACCTCGAGCAAAAAGAATAGGTCCTTCGATGCCTCAAATGATATGTTTTTGTAATGGTTAATTACGAAAGTAACATCCTTTAAAAAAATGAAAGACACTTTTGTCCTAGGATGACGGTGCTTTGCGCGAATTTAATATGAGTTTGCCCAATTATGACATGAGTTTGCCCGACTATAACATTATCTTGCCCGAATATAATATTGATATGCCCAAGTTATGACAAGGTTGTGCCGGAATACGACATGGGTTTGCCGGAATATAATAATTGTTGTTTGTCTGCAATTCAGGTGATTGTCGCCGAATATATTGTTTGTCAAACTACCGTGGTGTGTGTGTGTGTGTGTGTGTGTGTGTGTGTGTGTGTGTGTGTGTGTGTGTGTGTGTGTGTCTGGATGAGGGGGGGGGGGGGGGGGGCTACGGCCCTTTAATGGATCTTCTCGTCGATCTTCAATTGTTTGGTTACATGTAAAGAGTCGAAAACGATTAAATCTTATTTTGCTAAGTTTTGCCAGGTAAAATTAATACATCATACATTCATATAAGAATCCGGCCATTCGGATGAAATATTATTTTAAACACTCAATATTTTGCCTGTGTTTTTATTTATGTCAGCACCAACGCCGCTAACCTGTCCTTACAACACGGTTGTTGGGAATGACCCCGATGTTACAACAGCAGTGGTTGCCTGGACATTACCCGCTTCAAACCGGTTCTTACTAGAGTTTCCCACCAACGCTACGTGGCGAAGCAACTCGACCTTTGACCTCGGCACAACGCAGGTGGTAATATGGAGGACGGGATACCCAGATGTGAACTGCACTTTTACTATTGAAGTTGAAGGTACTATTTCAATTTACATAAAATAGTAAAATAAAGCATTAATACAATTATACAATACGTGATTAAACAAAAATGTATTAATATGACAAATAATTGAATTGTAAAGAATTATGTGCGCCAATCAGTATTAGTGTGAATAGTTGGACACATAATAGTCCCGCAAAAGAGATATTATGAATAATTCATGATCCAAGTTGCAGTTCACTGCACGCCATCCCGCTCTACAAAGGTAACAAAACACTCGCATGATTTGATCATAACAAATCAAGAGAAATCAAAAGAAACAAATTAACAGAAAAACTTCTCACGGCGGATGATTTTTATCAAGATATTACCGGTCTATGCACTGGTTTATCCATCTTGTTATGAAGACCGTTAAAAGAGACTGCATTATTTGTATTCCTATAATCAACCATTGACAACTACCTGAGTTTCGTGCGGGAGAGCGGCCTTAACATTGGTGATGCCAGGTCAGACGTCGTAACCGCAGGTAGCTGACAAGAGTATCATACATATTATACAATACATACCAACGTCGATACATCGTGACGAATATAATTGTCTTCACAACAGATCGACAACCACCCACATTTCCGGTAGCACAGCGCCCGCCTCTTTTCCTCCGCGTCGGCAATTCGGTTGGTGCTAGGTGGGCCATCGCAGCCGCTGATAACAACGGTCTGGTAACGATTTGGTCCTCTCATGGACCTGATTATTACTTCATCCCGGGAGTCAACAATTCCGTGACCTACACGGCCCGGGATGCGGTTGGGCTCGAAAACAACTATACATTCATCGTATATGTGGAAGGTAAATACCTCATCCTCATTACGAATTAAGTGCTGCGTTGGAAGTGCAGGTTTGTAGTCGTTTTCTGTGCATGAGAATACTTACTAGAAACATTTATTCCCACGATACAACTCGCCCAATTGAATAGACTCAACTCAACTCTAGTCCTTAAATTGCGAGAAGTTTCAAATACACAATTACTATTTGACGAAATCATAGTTGATCAATGTTTCTAATGGTATCATCAAATGCCTAAACAAACTCAACATGATGAACATGTATACTTAAACCGAGTACTCAAATATCAAATGTAATCAGTTTATCTTTTCATTTTGAATTTTCCCATTTGTCCTTTTCCGATAAGTCATCACCATTATAATTGGACGACGTGTCTCCAATTATCACATTTTACTAACCCAGTCAATATTTCAGTTAAGGAAAAACTTTTCCTGACAATTTAGCATATTAATGTAATGTTTCTTTCTCCCAGATGACGGTTCACCAATCATCACGGATGGTTGTCCTGCCGATATTTCGGTTGAGGCGCCTTTTGGACATGCTTCCGCAGTAGTCACCTGGACGCCACCCGATGCCACTGGGGAAGGGGTCATCACACGGAGCAGCGAATTCAATCCTGGAGACATGTTCATTATCGGCACCACCAGAGTCACCTATACCTTCACCAACAAGATGGGGAACTCTTCCAGTTGTTTCTTCCGAATCTCCGTCACAGGTTCCATTTATTTGAAATATCTGTGTAGAATTCCCCTTTAAAACTGGCCAGGATTGGCACGTAATAAAACGAAATGAAAAGGGATAGAATATTAATATTAAAGGGTACCACCACCCAAAATAATAATAAAGTGAAAGGTAACATACGGTATTTAGAACTACATTTCACCAACAAGTTTAGAAAAATAAGTTCTCAGAAAAAAAATATATAATTGGAAAGCGCATCTCCATGCGTTCATGGGTCTGCATACGAAGACTACCCTTTTTTCTAGGGCGAACGAACACGGAACCATCAGATTATGATGGTTCCGTAAGTGGTGGTAATTAATTGTAATGTTTATGAATTACACAACTCTTTGCAAAGTGTTGAGCATCTATTTAATATCACACAACGGTACCAAAGCATATTTATTTGTTGTTGGTGGTCCCCTTTACTATCAAAGTGATAGGCCTAATGTTCCGAATTTCGCCCATACAATGTTCTTTAGTATCAATAAAACTAACTCTTTATCCCGATTGTTGTCAGAAGAATTTCCAAGTATAAAAAGACATTTCGGCCTAAAAATAAGTTGGTACATTCAATAAGCAATTTTGACGCAATACAATAATACAAATGGACACAACGGTATACCAAAGTGATGTAAACAAAAGTAAACGTCAGTAATGATTATATTATTTGCCCAAACTCTATCAATAACAAGTCTTAACGAGGGTCTTCCTGTGCTTATCCGTTGTACACAGCACCATAAGACACAAAGTCCCCCACGACGCAGTCTTGTCCAGACAATATCATCGTCGAGATCCCCCCTGGATCTGCGGGAATACGCGTGAACTGGACCGAACCGGTATTTACCGATCCCAATGCTAACTCAGTCGTCAGGGTACGTCAGTCCAGAACTCCAGGCTCGGTGTTCCGTCAGGGAAAGACTGACGTCCTGTACACAGCCTTTGACTCGGACTTCAATAGCAACATGTGCATTTTCTCCGTCACTGTGAATGGTAATACTCACTTCGAATGAATATAACTTAAACTATAGCAACGATGAGTTTTCTTAAATAAACTGTATAAACACTTCGCATTTACCAATGTACCATTTATTACAAAAAAAATATTGCATAAGGATAATTCTGAATGAATGAATAACGATTCAATGTTCATAATCACTTAGTATTGACATTATGAAATTAAGTCTTAGGGCTATATAATTAGTGAAGGTCCGGATTAAGGCAGCTAGGATAACTATTTTCATTCCGCATAGAGTCACATGTATGTACATTTATGTTTCTTGTATTTCATTTTTGCGTACCCTCTTCATCCTTTTCCATGACTTTGAAGAAGACGTTTAACATTAACAGCCAAATAATAATAATATTCTTTAGATCCTCTATTTTGTTTAAAAGTAAGACTTTCTAAGGTCAATTACATGTCCATTACATGTTCTGTACTTAACTATATGTTTATACTCTGTCAAAGTTGATGTTCTTTCGTTATGAATTTCATTTATGTGCTTGTTTATTTGTCATGTACTGCTTATATAACATGGAGAAAATAGTTTTAATGTCAATTTTGTTACTGCAAAAATTATGGATGATTTAATGGATGATTACAATTTTTTTTTGGAAAAAACGTTTTTTGAACAATAATGCAATATTGCCTTACCAATTTTGCTGTTACCATATATATTAATATAATCTATGAATATAAATAACAAAGAACAGATCTGTTGAATTCATATAACCTAAAATAATTATTTTCTTTACTGGTTATGTGTTACAATTCAACCATGACAACCTCAGACATCGATATTATTGACTCTGATTACACTTTTATGCTAATTATGTTATTCTTATGTGAAATGGTGTTATCATAAAGGTTCAAAACGATTTAAAACAACTAGGTATCTCCGTATGTTTCGAAATCCATTTTAGTTGTTGATGACCCCACGCCACCCTCATTCACAAACTGTCCCGCGGACATCGTACGGTGGGTCGCACCCGGGACGGCTTCCGCGGTCGTCAACTGGACAGTACCCGTAGCAACGGATAACTTCCCAGACTTTACGGTGATGCAGACACATAACTCCGGTGACTCGTTCCGTGCGAATACTGTTACTCGTGTCCTTTACACGGCAACTGACATTACTCGCAACGTGGGCAACTGTAAATTCAATGTCTCAGTAATGGGTAAGTTGCCATCATTGAGAATTGGTACGCAAAAATACGAGGATGGGAATCCATATTGTACGATTTTCCTGTCCCCATTTTATCAAGGTAAATTATTAATTGAGTTTTGGTAAGTGACTATTGTACAGAAGGCCTGTTATGGATAAAATCGCGCTGTACGCTCCCTCAAACTACTAAAAGAGTAATGCACTTATATTGCAACGTTATTGAAAACCAATCTACATACTTATCAAATCTCCCATTTATATGTTGCAAAGACACTAGTAGTTATATTAATACTAATATAGGCCGGACAAAGGGGAAGTTTTCGAATGTTTTAGCAATACTTCTAAAAAGTAGTAAAACATTATGAATATATAATGTACTGCATAATAACATTATTTTATTAAAAATTGTCTATACTATTTTGATATGCTTTAAATAATGATTGATGTCAAATTCCAGTGGATACCGAGCCACCCACTGTAACCTGCCCAGAAGACATCGTTCAAATCGTAGGTACTGACGTCACTGATTTCACCGTGACGTGGTCGTTACCACGGGCTACGGACAACTCTGGAGCCACGCCCATCGTTAAGGCAACCCCAGAGTCGGGGACAGTCTTCCAGGCAAGTCCCACCGGACTGAACGACCAGGTACTCGTGCGAGCGACTGATGTATTCGGGAACCAAGCAATGTGCACGTTCCGTGTCGATGTGAAAAGTAAGATACAAATTAGTGAAAAGTGGAGAAGAAAAACTGTTATTTCGGTGCACACATTTAGTTAATAAAATAAAGCACATTATTAATGTTGTAACTTGTTTTGTGATCATATTGATTGAAACATTAGATAGGAATTACTCGTTTTAACGACGTTACTTTTATACGAGCTAGTTTTGTGAGTTGTAGTTCTCAACTATGTCCACTCATACCCAACGCGTTGTAGTTCTCAACTATGTCCACTCATACCCAACGCGTTGTAGTTCTCAACTATGTCCACTCATACCCAACGCGTAATTGTACTGATTTTCACTTACACAATCCTAAAACTTTGTTAGCGCTTAATTCCATAAGATATCATGGTTCAGACACTTGGAATGCACTTCCTGTGCATATTAAACAATGTACATCTCTCTATTCATTTGAAGCTACACTAAAAAGACACATTATTTCACAATATAATGTAAAAAGATAAATATAAAAACGTTCTTTGTTAAACTTAAAAATTGTAATTAAGTTTTGTTCTGACGTTACATAGTACTGATGATCCAATATTTTGCCGCTAGAGGACTTGCACTTGCACACACACGCACCACTCGCACACTTGTTTGTGTTTAATTTCTTTCTTATCTATATCATGAACGTAACATTATTAGCCTTATAAAGACAAGTTTCATATGCTAATTCTATAATTCTATAATGATTTATATTGAATCCAACTGTCAATGTTTATATTCAATTGAAATATATATAATTTGAGTATTATGGCCTCCCTCTTTTGTATTACTTGGCCAATATTTCACAACTGTATTTTAGCTCGGTTGACCGTCTGCTCAAGATTTTGCTTATAACGGCGACCTTCTGCTTTCTTTCTGTATAAACAGTGGCCCAACGTATAACTTACTTACTCATGTATAAGTAATTTTGTTCTATATTTTGTATATTGTTTGCATACCTTATGTTTTATATTGTTATCCATATTTGTTGTAACTGATTTGTTTGATTGCAGAAAATAAAGTCTTTGAAATGAAATGAAAAACTAAATACAACTATTATGGTCAGGGACGTAGCGTTGGCTAGATCTTTTTAGGGCATGCATGCTTATTTCTGTGATTTTTCAGGATATTCCTAAGAGGTGATTGGTTATCTGAATAGTTAACGTGCCTCCCATGCGCCCACGTAGCTACTTAATTGATTGTATACTGCAATTCATGCTCACTGATAAGTGATAAAGTTGAAATAATAATAATACTTACTACATGTAACATTACGTATTATTATTTAACTTCTCAGTTGACAGCGCTCCAGTGCTGACATGCCCTAATGTCACCACCAGCACACTCCCTGGTCTCTCCTACGCTGACGTCACTTGGCCAAACGTTCTGATATCGGACGATGTTTCTCCAGTCGATCAGCTGCAGGTACAGAACATGATATGTAAAAGTAGTTGAAGATCATGGTCTTGTGTTTTGGTATAAAGATATACATTTCAGTCAAGCTCCAGTAAAACCAGATAAACCATATTGAAAATGACGTGTTACTCATACCATGCTAATGGTAACGACTGCGTAAATTACTGAGTACATTTCAAGCTAGTCTTGAATATCCAGTATCGCTTTTTTACAATGCATATCCGTACATGACCATAACTGTCTATATTGCATACCACATTCTGTGCATTTACGTATCCTTATTAAATGTTGCAGGTCGAGACTGACTATAAAGTAATAATCTAGAATATATTTTTATAATAACAATTCGACTAGCAACGTCGTGTTATTAATTTAGGGTTGCATTTATGTTTAAGACGTCAATCGTGATTCTAATTGTTGATAATCGCCAACGGAATAGGAGGAAAGGAAAAGAGAAATTATTGAAATACAGTAGTACCAGTCGTGTGCATGATGTTATTGTAGACCGCATCGGACACATATTAGAACCAAAGTTTTCAAGATGGACGTTCACAAACTTCACTGTATGTTAAATCCTTTTTACGAAATAATAAGACCGTACGATACACCCATACTAATTTATATACGGGTTTACAAAGTTACTGACATGATGCTGGTTGAAGTGTTTAAAATTCTCAGATCATTATACATCTCACAACACTTCTAAATCACCCTGTTCAACAGATCAGCTACTCTCACACGCCTCCCGTCCGTCTAGCTTACACTGACGATCCTCTGACCATCACAATAAATGCGACGGATGAATATGGAAACAGCGGAGCATGTTCCTTTACGGTGAACGTTGAAGGTAGTATTGGCCACCAAAGCATTGTTTGCTTTACCGTTATAGGGATCTAATAACTTTGTTGGCGTGTGCAAAAAGTGATGAATGTTTGTGAAAAGTGTAGTTTTGTCATTTGATATATCCTCTGAAATTTCACGTTAAAGGGATAGTTGAGTTCTGGTAAGGAGAGTACAGTTTTAGTGAAACTGAATTTTAGTAACCAAAACCTGCATTATTACATTACAAACTAATAGTTATAACTAGAAAGGAACACAAAATTACAAATGGCGTAGTAAAGATCATGTTATCATTCAAAAAGAGCCGTTAAAACGTAAGAGGGCGCTCTCTAAACACTCATCGGTTTCAACCATTTTGAATAAAATATTGTGCATGTGATGCTTTGTTGAAATAGTG
>JBAMJV010014403.1:0-21388 GCA_037951105.1 Echinarachnius parma
GAGTACATCCGCTCAACGATGAAAGCATTGTTTATGGTAAATACGCAGAAGCATTTATAAGTAACAATGGGTGCATTAATCGCAAATTTAGCGATATGGATCTCTGCGCATACATGAATAATAATTATTTCCTCATCCAGCGGAACGCACCCGTACTTGGATGTTCATGTTTTTATTCATTTAATTTCGCGACCGCCCCGAGTTTGGTATAAAATATCGTTTTCATCTACTCATGAATGTGCAAATTGTAACTGCAAACTGTTTTACTCGTGCATTACAGTGTATTGGAGCCAGTGGGATTTATCACGTTTAACCCTTTCGACTGCAAGTCATGAAAAAAACGTTGATTTGCAACCTTAGCAGTACCAGTTGGGTATATATAAAGGGGGAAATGGTATCACGGTGGGAAAGGGGAAGAGAGGGTAGGAGGACGAAGGGGGGACGTTTCCTGTATGAATTAATTACTAGTCACTTTTTAAAACTTGGGTGAGGAGACCTTTCTCTTTCTTTGAATTTCGTAGAATGTTGACCTTTCCTGTTTTTATTTTTCTTAGCAATTTTTGCCAGACGCATATAGGTCCAAGAAGACCGAACGCAGAAATGCCGCCGTGTTTCGTTGAATATTTCATTATTGTTGGGTGTCGCGAGAAAAATGGAGTTGCAAAGTTTCAAAGAAGCGGGGTTTTCCCGTGATTGTGGGAATATTGACTGTATGCAGTTCAAAACAATACAAGTAAAACTTACTTAATAAGTATACGACATGTCCCAAAATTAATTACAACGGGGAACTTTCTGCAACGATAACTTTAAAATAGTAGATCAATCAGAATAATATTTAAGGGTATGAAACTATAACTTATTACCTACATCTTGCAGAAAACCCTATTCGATTTGCTTCAGTGGTCATGGAGAATGAGGATCTTTTGTCAATCATGTCATGTGTCCATTTTCGTTCATAACGCGTGAACACAATGGACAACACGTCTCCTTACATTACAAAACCTGGAGGAAGGGACATCTGACATGATTGACAAAAGATCCTCATTCTCCATGACCACTGAAGCAAATCGAATAGGGTTTTCTGCAAGATGTAGGTAATAAGTTATAATTTCATATACCCTGAAATTTCATTCTGATTGATCTACTATCTTTAAAGTTATCGTTGCAGAAAGTCCCGTTGTAATTAATTTTGGGACATGTTGTATAGACTGGTGTATTATGTGGGACATTCACGAACAGACAATGGGCCGTATGCATAAAAACAAGCAATTGCTTATAAGCAAATGCTTTAAGCACAAGCAAGAGCTTGTCAAGCAAAACATCAAGTTCAAGCAATTGCTTAAATTCGTATGCACAAGCCTTTGCTTGTGCTCAAACCTTTTGCTTGCACTGCCAAGCAATTGCTTACGTGTTGGACAAAGGATCGTTACGGTTGTGCGAACATCGCACTGCAGGGCAACAAGGCTTCGTGCCCGACCTGGCAGCAGTATTTTTTATTACGCAAATAGGGGGGAAACAGCGCGGAGCATCAGGGGGGTTTCTGTGCAGATCGATGGACAAAAATTGCCGTAAAAAGTCTAAAATAACAGGAATTTGATCACAACATAACCTCTGGAATATGGAGCTTGAAATCATCCTGAAACGGTACGAAAAATTGATCCTTAACGCGAATGCCCTGAGTAAGCAAGAGCTCAAGCTGGTCTGGATGTGCTTGAAAAAACGCAAGCAATTGCTTATCAAGACAAGTAAAAGGTTCGTTTTATGCATACGGTTTTAAGCAATTGCTTGTTTGGTAAGCAATTGCTTGTGCTTGTAAGCAAATGCTTTTGCTTGCAAGCAATTGCTTGTTTTTATGCATACCGATTCAAGCAAAAGGCTAGCACAAGCAATTGCTTGTTTTTATGCATACGGCCCATTGAGTTGCAACATAGTGAAGTACCCGTTTTGGGTACTGTCAAAAGGATACCTCAGTGCAAAAGGGGAGGAAGGGGGAGGGGGCCGTTCGTGTAAGAATTAATTACTAGAAACTGTTCAAAACTCGGGTGACAAGACCTTTCTCTTTCTTTCAATTTCGTAGAATGTTGACCTTTTCTGATTATTTTCGTTTCATTTTTGCCAGACGTATACATGGTTTAGGTCCAAGAAGACCGAACGCAGAAATGCCGCCGTGTTTCGATGAATATTTCATTATTGTTGGGCGTCGCGAGAAAAATCAAGTTGCAAAGTTTCGAGGAAGCGGAGTTTGTCAGTTGTGATCGTATAATATTGACCTAATGACCTTCATGTAGTTCAAAACAATACAAAGACAAATTCAGTATATTGTATATTAAATGGGACGCGCGAAGAAAAGTATTTTACAAATGAGGGAGTATCATGTCACGTGACCTGCTGATATTTTATTCCAACCACATAATTATGCTCCGAACATAGCGACAATTGCTCCGTAATACGATTTCCTCTGACGACATTTGCTCATAGAATAGCGACAATTGCTCTACGACTTTGATAAAATTTCTAACGGAAATATTATCCCCGACACATTTATTTAGGTAAGTCATTAATCCATAGAAACACGGTGAGTAAATACGAAGCCAGTGATAATCGCCTCCAAGTTTGCTGTTTTTTCCTTCTTAATATGACGGAATCCTACTGGTCCAACCTTTTTCCGATGAACTCCCGTAACTTCCGAGAACGTTTTTCTGTCCATGATGTACGCTAAAAGAAAGAAAAGGAGAGGAGGGGGACGTTTTTCTTTGTGAATATTAATGAAATGCAATTAAAATTTGAGGGTGAGGGGACCTTTTTCTTTCCATTCTCTAACAGACGTTGACCTTTTGCGTTTCAATTTCTCAGCATTTGTTGTCAGACGTGGTGTATACAGGATTCAAACGTTGAGACATGGTCGTGTGTTCTATGCATGATTCATTATTTTAGGGGCGTCGCAAGTCGTGAGACAAAAAAGTTGCTAAATTCCGAAGAAGCGGAGTCTTTCGTGGCTGTGAGGGTATCGACTTTCTGGCTTTCTGCCGTGCAAAACAATACAATAACAAGACAGTTCAGTGCCGGTCGGATGGGTATATGCGACACAATCATGTGACAGTTGCCTAACAATATTGATCTGCGATAAAAATCCCCGACGACCATCTCACCAGCGACAGAAAGAGAAATGTATCGTTGAAAGAAGATAAACAAAAGTGAACAAATTCAATCCCAAAAGTTGAGAAGACCTTTTTCTTTTTCCTTATCCCCAGAATTTGACCTTTCCTGTTTTAATTGTCTGAGCATTATTGTATTAAAAGACGCCCATAGTTGAAGATTCGGGCGCGGAGGCTTTGTCCTATAATTAGTCCATGCGCCTTTTGTATCAATATTTCATTATGCAATACACACTCAGGCGTCGAGAGAATATCAAGATTGCAAAATGTCGGGGAAGTGAGTCGCCTGTGACTGTCAGGGAGGTTAGTAGAAGGGGTGATATTGCCCCCTCCCCCTCTCCGTGCATTAAACGCTCCCCTCTTAATTATTGGTAGAATCAAGTAACCCAAAATATAGCACTCAGTTGCGGTCTTTGTCTGCCCCCCCCCCCCCCTCCCATAAAGGAACTCATTGCAGTAGATTGCACTGCGTCAAAGAATATTATGAAGTTGTATTTTTCTACTCATTGTGAGTTGTTTGTATCACACGAGATGACTACATCATTCCTTCACCTGTCTGGCCACACAACCATCTTCTCAACTTATGATTACAACCATCGGGTGACAGATTGAAGTGTGCATAACTCTCATCAGACAATAATTTTTTTTATCACCTCTTGTCTCTATATACAATACACGCCGCCTGCGGGGGGCATCATTGCGGGGTATATTACCGGGGTATTATTATCCTATACCAATACATGAGACAAAAGTCTTGCGATATTTCTAATTACCGTGCCCAACGTATGACTCATTATAACCATCATATATATTCTGACTTTGATATTTGGGACATTGCCCTTTATTTTGTCACAATTTCAACATATTTCTGTTCCTTGGAAAGTGAAAATAAAGTTTTGGTAAGAAGTGAGCATTAAAAAAAAAATTCATTGTTTTGCGAGGTACAAGCCTATACCTACCTACCCAAGGTGAGAGATGCTAGTAGCGGTAGTTAGGTCTATGGTACAAGTAAGCTAAGTGTATATGAATCGCAAGTACACATGAATACGATCGGAATTCCGTTCAGAAACGACTGAGATCTTCACAATGAAATAGCCATTTGAATAAAAGTCGCGGACGCTAACTTTACTTGTATGCTTTCGTGTTTTAAAGCAATACAAAATCTACGTTACTAAAGATAAGAATGGGAAGGAATGGTCGCTACAAAAAATCATGGCACTAAATGCTCAATGTCGATCCCGAGGTGGCGCTATCCATGATTATGTTGCTGTACGGTGTTTCATTTGTTTAGGCTACGGCATCGAGAGTATGGACACTTTTAGGGGAAGGGCTAAGGGGTTATACGCCCCACACCCCCTCCTTCTCATTTAAAATAATGCCTTAACCTGGTCCACCTCATTTCTGAAATTGACGATCATGGACATTTCTCGAATACAAGAATAATTTAGAATGCCTAGTTTAATTAGCATGTTTAAAGGGATTCTAGTAACTTTGTTGACATGTGCAAAAAAGTGATGAAGGGTTGACGCAATGTATATTGTTGTTATCTCATATGTCCACAGGGTATTGTGTGGAAAATTTCAAGTCAAACGGACATTGCAATGGCCAAGTAATGAGCGAAAATGCAAAGTGATATTCACTAACTCACTGCACTCACTTTGTACACGGTTTCAAAACTCCACCTGAGTTTTTTCTTATCTGAATACTTCAATCGTACATATCTTTTGTAACGAAGGGAAATTTGAAAAACCGAACTTTATTTTGAGGATTTGGACAATGTTTACTAAGTCCCTTTAATACAAATGAGATGGACACATCCCATCTAAAGAAGTATATTAGGTTGAACTAGGGGCGTTATTGGGCGTTTGGAATATAAGATTTAATACCTGTGTTTTCGGATCTTTAACAAATGGAAATTAAAATATATTGTTTTATTAAGATTATAAACGTGTGCGACATTTGATCCAATGCAGATATGAACCAGAGCGAACTGCGCTCTTATCCAGTAATGACTTCACCTCAATATAAAAGGCAGAGTACGTTATCTTAAAGGGATAGTTGAGTTTTCTGGTAAGGAGAGTACAGTTTTAGTGAAACTGAATTTTAGTAACCAAAACCAGCATCATTACATTGACAAACTAATAGTTATAACTAGAAAGGAACACAAAATTACAAATGACGTAGTAAAGATCATGTTATCATTCAAAAAGAGCCGTTAAAACGTAAGAGGGCGCTCTCTAAACACTCATCGGTTTCAACCATTTTGAATAAAATAATTGTGCATGTGGATGCTTGTTGAAATAGTGATTAGATAGGAGAAATAACCAACAACTATTTAAATACCTATTTTGTAAATTTTTTTGAAAAGAGGAAGCATTTTTTTTTGAATTTTTAACGGTATGGTTCAAAATTCTCCTAATAAACCCGGGCCCCGGGTTATTAACAAATTGTTATATTTATGGATATTTCAGCCGTTTCTGAACCGATTTTGATCAAACAAAGATGATTTTATTGTTTTAAATATTATGCTCTTTCAAATTTTACACTCAGTTTTTTCATTACTCACAAACCAATTAAGTAGTCTAGCGCCCTCTCTACCAAAACTCAACTTTCCCTTTAAATACAAGATGGCACCGTTGCGTTTGATTTACGCATCCAAACCGCTTTTTAAAGGATATCGTAACTTTGTTGACAAGTGCAAAAAACTGGCAAATGGTTGACGAAATGTATAATTATGTGATCTGTGTTGTGTGAAAATTCCATGGTAATTGAATGTCATATGACCAAACAATGAGCACAAATGTAAAATGGTGTTATCTAATTCATTGACTGACTTTGTACACAGTTATAACTATCCAGTAGATAGTAATAACTCTGCAAACTTGAATCATATACATATCTTTATAATGGAAAAGAAATTTGGAACGATGAAACTGTTCAATGCATCTGGTATGAGAAACCACTATATTTCTAATGCCAGTTTGGTGGATTTGGACAATGTTACTAGATAACCTATAACCATGCATTTGTACTTTGCACCGTGCGTAAGGGCGTCCGCAAGATGGCACCGCGCGTCTGATCTTACGCATCCATACCACGCACCTTCAATTCCCGTAATGGATCCTTCCATGCACTCTCCCCTCAGTGAGTGATATCCAATCGCCCAATCGAATTCCATGCGATCCTTTACCATCCAATATTATAAAATCGTAGAAGAATTCCTGCATTTGATTGGTCAATTAGCGTGTAAGAATTGTTACTGATGCATTTTTACTAATGCATTTTACTAATGCATTTTACTGATGCATGTCAGCATGCTCACTTTACTAATTTAGTTTGATTTTCGCATTTTGTTTGCGCCCATTTCATAAAACAAATGCTGCACAGGCATATTTCGTGGATCGGTAAGAATTGTCTGCACTCTTTTAACTTGGAAATGGTCTAAAAACCCACTGCTCGCTGCGCCTCGTGGGTTTAAACCATTCCAAAGTTAAACTCGTGCATCCAATTATTACCGATCCACTCAAGCCTGTGCATCATTTGTATTCTAGTAGTCAATGAATGTTCATTTCCCCCTTCCATGGATGTTATTCTGAATAAATTACCCTAATATTACGATGACTCGTCAAAAATGGAGAATGGGGAAATACCTTCTCTCAAAGACATGAGACTCAAGACTATTCCCCAAGACTAAATGGGAGTTCCAAATTTCTCACTCTGCACATTTAAAAAAATATTAATTTGTCTCGATTAAAGAAAGTTGTCCATGTAATAAGGTAATATCGACATGATGACTTGTCCAAACAATTAATATTTCATCGGAAGTTAATGGTGCCGTGAATGAACTGTGTATAGTGACGACGTTAATGGGAGCAAGCTTATATGGACCCCGGGGGATGGGGGGGGGGGTGGGGGGGGGGGGGGGGGGGGGGGGGGGGGTACTAGGATTACTCTTTTGGCGGAGGTGTGCCTCAGCAACTTCAAAACGGGGGTCTAGGGAGCGAATGAGAGGGGGAGAACAGGGTCCTGGGAGCTGTAAAGCTGGTCTAAAGAGCGTGGTATCGTTTACTAAAGGTCTACGGAGTGGCCCTTTTCCCCTGAAAATAAGAGCGGCAATCGGCTCCGCAAAAGGGGGTCTTCAAAGCGGCACATACCCGTGCCGCTTGGCAATATAATTATGTGAGTGCCCCCCCCCCCCCCCCCCCCCCCCACAAACACCCACACAATAATGCACACCGAGTACATCCATGAATCACTTAAACGGGCAACATGATTACATTTAGATCGTTCAATCTTGTAAAAATGTTTTAACAACATCGAGGTTGGGAAATACCAGAATACTGATTTGTATTTGACGGTGACAAGTCTAGTTGAATCGTTAGATTCTTAATTTTGTCATGATGAAATCGTCCGACGTCCATGATGAGTTACCCCAGTTGCGTGATGAATCTCCTGTCGCATTGGTGCCGCGGTTTGATTCGACTTTGCGATGGAGTATTATTTAGAAGCAACAGTTGGCTATGATACATCAACGAAACGTGGGACGGTACTCTCTTTTAATTAAATAAATCTTGACATTAGTTCAATCTATTCGGTATTCATGAGGTTTCAAAACATTGTAAAATAGATCGTGTACTGAATGCAAATGTAACCAGGGAAATACCCAATTCACATGTATCGTATATACGCACTGGAAACATTAACGCACACCATTTATTTCAAGGTCAGTGGTGTAGCTACGGGTGGCATGGGGAGGGGGGAGGGCACGTCGTCCCCCAGTAATTAAACAAAAACAATATAAGGAATCTTTAAAAATACAGAAATACATACAGTGCGCCCCCAATAACGTATACTGTATATACTTATCCCCTAATCTGTCTGATCAAGGCGATCATTCCGCTAAAACAAGTTACACATATGAATCTGTTTATTCGATATACAGCAAAAATGCAGATTGATTTATAGGGTGATATACAATCATTAATTAAAAATTATCGTGAATTCAAAGCAGGACTTTTCAGCAATAAATTTTGCAAACAAACAAACAAACACAAAATCAAGCAAGCAAATAAATACACAGGCATAAACAGATAAACAAACAAACAAACAAACAAGTAAATTACAAGACAGCAAACTAGTTAATGATAATAAAACTAGTTTATTATTTATTAATTGAAGAAAATCATAGACGGGATGAAGGGAAAAATTCCAAACAAAAGTGATCAAGTTTCGCATCAGAAGACTGAAATTCATGATTACTAGGCGATGCACGTGTCCATCGATTCATAAAAGCCCTTTTAGCTTCTATGAATGCATCAAGCCATGTCTATGAAATGGTAATGAATTTAAACCAGGTGTTTTCAGCAATATATTTTGCAAACAAAAACGTACACAATTAAACAACCAATATTAAAAAAAACAAGCAAGCAAATTACAAAGCTACAAACCAGTAAATAATAATCGAAATATGGTAATATTTATTCATTGAAGACAAAACTAGACATGAAAAGGTGAAAACTCCAAAGAAAAGTGATTAAGTTTCGCATCAGAAGACTGAAACTGATGATTACTAGGCGATGCACGTGTTCCATCGATTCATAAAAGCACCTTTAGCTTCTCTGAGTGCATTCAAGCCATGTCTATGAGGCGGATTATGTTCAAGTGTTTGTCGCTTCTTAGAGTGATTTAAAGGAACTACAGCGTCTAGATGGCCTAATTTTCACAATTCGGCTCTCTATATGTAATTTTTCCCGAAGAAAAGGAATTTGGCAGTCATTTCTCATGAAATCAATCAATTTTGGGGTAATTAGTAAATATTAATTTTGTAAAGACGATCAACAATTGTTAGATTAAACATTAATTTACATTAAACATTTGGTTTAAACTTGATTCCGTGAAATTCATTGTACAGTATTATGTATCTATACTGTATTATCATGTCTAGCAAATTGAGTTAAATGTCCGATAACTTTCAAATACTGGAATGTGTTCTAATGCCTGAACACGTCTTTAAAACAGCAACAGATTATTTGGCATTCTTTATTACAAATAATTATTGGCGACATCTTAAAAAAAGAAACTTTTCTCGGCCGTTGGTGGAAAGAAAATAATTTTTTTTTATTCATTTTCCTTATTCGCCAATTTATAGGCCTATACCAAATTTTAGATGGACCTATATGTTAGTCTCATTAACTGAATTAACTGAAAGATATATGAACAATTTACATAAATGGTCGGTTAATAGTTGGGTGGTCATTTTATTTGTTTTGATTTGTTTACAGGCGCGTTCAATAGATTATGATCATTAACGTCTTGGGCTGCCAGTTATTGTCACCATGCTGAGGTTCGAACCCGGGCCGATTTGTGCGAAGAGCGGAACTCTGACCACTAGACACATTCTCAATTTGAGAATAATTGACTGTGTTGATATGTTGTGTACTAAATCTTGCACGATTCCACCTAACACGTAAGACTATACGGGCTTCGATAGCTGATAAGACTTTAGGGTGTGAGGAATAAACAAATAATACAACAATACATGCATAAATAAAGAGATTAAACAATAAATAAACAAAGAAACAAATAAACAAACAAACAAATACAAACATTTATTATAAACAACTTATCGACAAATAAATTAAGAAAGGAATCATGAATGAAAGCATAAATAGTTGCATGCATAAATAAATTTCTATACACATACATGTATACATAAACACGAATAGTATACATTATCTATGAAGAACTATCACAACTTTATATTTGTTTTCTCATTGTGATATCTCAATAAGTTAGAGTATCTGTTGCAAGATATTGCTATTCCGTTAACACGATAATGTAACAAATATTTTACAAAGAACGACAGTTTGAACATGATAACTTTCATACGTGTTTAGGTATGGTAGAGCTACATAATTTGTACATATTAAATTCATTTTATTGATAACATTTGAAGCATTTTAGTCACGTTCCGACCCTCAGTCTGCGCATTTCCACGTCGGCATAATTTGTATCTTTAACGATTGGACGCCCTCCATAGCACACATTCTACGAGGGGAAAGGACTCCATGATCTGTTTTACAAAAGTACTCCAGAAGGGAACGTTTCCCTTTGTCCACACCGAACCTGATTGTTAAGGGCATTTCTTGGTATATGCCTTATATTGTGTACGAGACTACGAGAAAGTTTATGATCCCGAGTTACTATAAGCGCTCCATAATCGTTGCCAGGAGGCAATGAGGTCAAGATTCACGCCAGATGGGGCCAATGCGCCCCCCCCCCCCCCCCTCATCAACTCACACTTGGCCCCTGTGAGTGTAAATCGCTGGTGTGACAATAATAACAAACACATTTGGTTTTAACGTGACTTTCGAATGAACCTTCGAATATAAGCACATTAGTGTCGACGCGAATAAGATATCGGGCAAAAATGGGGGCACTAGGTCGAGATAGCCTCGTTAAGAAACTCCTTCAAATGAATTGGCGATATATCGTGGATACTTTTGCGCAAAAAAAGAGCAGTGACTTCCTTTATCATGATCGACTAAAAATACCAAAGGTGAAGCTAGTATTCCGTGGTATTATATGGCGAGGGTCAATAGACATGGGGAGCAGAAGGAATAAACACTCGGGTAAACGCTTATATAAGAGAGAGAGAGGGGGGGGGGGGGGGGGGGGTGAGGCACTACATCGATAGTTTTTACTAGAATTATTATCTACTTCACGGTGAAATCCATAATTATATACGTTTGATCATATGAATGTATCCAGTAGCTGCCGTTAATTATATTTGGTTCCAAATTGTAGGAAGATGAAGCTATTACTCCCTGCATGGCTAGTAAGGTTAGATTTTTTCAAATGTCACTTTAGTATGAAGATAATTATCATTGAAATCTTTTATTTGAAAAGCGTTGGCAACGCTTTTCAAATAAAGTACAATTGTCGTAGCGGAACACGTCCGGCCTGCGCGCGTGGGAAACCTTCCCGACCCGACTGAACTTTGAGCCGAGCGCGCGCAAATTCCATGAATTCTGTACCATCTGTAAACATACACGGGTGCGGATATCGTCAAACGGATGATTATTACTGCGACAAATCTACGGCAGGCCATCAGTATTCGGTGATAAAATATGAACTCAATATTCGTTTTTTTCACTAGGTAAACAGTGTTCGTTTTCTTTCAAACTTTCACAAATCTTTCAATTGTATTTTACAATGATATTGATATAGGATTGAAGTCTCAAATGTCATTTTTTGCAATATCTGACACTTTACAGGTATCCCTTTAACGCTTTTAATTTTGCATCTAAACGATTCTCTCATCACATCGATTGAATTTCGAATAAGATCGATCGATCACAAAACAGGAAGAAGAAAAAAAAACTCCCGGGCAAAATCTAGATCAGATACAATAATCTGGAAATGGTTGTAAGATGATTATAACAAGATCCAGGTCACAGTTTACAGATACTGCGCATACTTGACAGATGCAAAGCTCTACACTGAAATTCAAGAGCTGTGAATGATTGCAAGGTGTTTACAATCTTTTAAATATCTGGGATTCAAATCCGATCGATCGCAAACACGAAAACTAGACTAGAACACTACGCCCCCGGACTAGGTCAGGTATCAAATATCGACATATGATCGCAGGGAGATAATACGAACATTATCTCACGCATGTTCTAACATTGCACATTATCGACACCTGTAAAGCTCTTAGAACCATTTTATCACGATGTTCATAACATTAAAAAAAAAACTGATGATCGAATTTCTAATATGGACGATCGATCACAAAACACGGATGTAGAACTAGGTTAGATTGAATATCGATAGATGATCGCAAGGTGGATTATGGATAAACGACTCAACTTCACTCAAGTAGCACTAACAATAATGTAAGGCTCTAAATTAGAGCTCAAATAGAGCATAAACCTATTTCCTGTTAGAATATGTATCGGCACTCATTACATTTACTGTAATTCAAATTTGATAGAGGGAATTACAAAAGCATTTTATCATGTCGGTTGGATAGAGATAAAATTATACTTTAAAGGGTGACTAAATTAAAAACGCATGTTGACTTTGGTTGATCTATAATAATGAATACATCACATATCTGTTGACTATTTGATGTACATTTTTGTCATATTTTTAATATTATTTTCTCTATTGTTTTTGTTCTACCTGCTAAGATCCACCCCTAAAAAAACCCTTCTCCATTGACTTCTCTGACATCACAATACCATCAACCATCGATCAGCTAGATAAACATAAACAAAAGATATGTTCTCACCCACTGAGTACCTTATTGCATTAGCATTGGATGTTTTCATTGAAACTCTTCTTTTCATGGTGAGTGGGCATTGTATAAAGGTGGTCAGTTGACATTGTCTTTTGTTCATCTAGCTGACTGATGGTTGAATGGTATTATGATGTCACAGAAGTCAATAGCTTCTAGCGGTTTTTTTTTTCTAGGGGTGAAGCTTAGCAGGTAGAAAAAAAGTAATACAAAAATAATATAAAATATATGACAAAAATGTACATCAAATAGTCAACAGATATGTGATGTATTCATTATCATAGATCAACCAAAGTCAACTTGCGTTTTTAATTTAGTCACCCTTTAATTGAAAGTGAATGACGTATAATAGCGATATGTTGTGAACGATCGATCATACTACGTATCTTCCCTACTAAATAGTAATGCCCTCAACTTTTTAATTAAAGGTGGACGTGGTCGGTGGGGCGGTTAACATTCTACCCCAGTTCGTCTGATGATCTAATCGTGATTATTGTCCTTTTAAAATTCACTCCATCTAGGGCTCCTATTTCTGTTCGTATTACTCCATTCATTTGTGTTCTTCATTTTGTTACAGTTTTCTTTTTGAAAGGATATATTGCCAGTTTCGAGTAAACCCTCAAATCAAACTGCCAATTATTATCATTTTGATCATTATCATTATTATTATTATCAGCATTATTATCATCATTATTATCATTATTATCATTATAATTATCATTATCATCATCATCATCATCATCATCATCATCATCATCATCATCATCATCATCATCATCATCATCATCATCATCATCATCATCAGTAGTAGTATAGTAGTAGTAGTAGTAGTAGTAGTAGTAGTAGTAGTAGTAGTAGTAGTAGTAGTAGTAGTAGCAGCAGCAGCAGCAGCAGCAGCAGCAGCAGCAGTAGCAGTAGTAGTAGCAATAGCAGTAGCAGTAGCAGTAGCAGTAGCAGTAGCAGTAGCAGTAGCAGTAGCAGTAGTAGTAGTAGTAGTAATCACTGGCGTAAATCTGTCCGGAAAACACAATGCATTGGGGGGTCGAGCAATTGTTCACAAACGGTTTGTGAACAATTGCTCGACCCCCCAATGCATTGTGCTTTCCGAACAGATTTACGCCAGTGGTAGTAATAGTAATAGTAATAGTAATAGTAATAGTAATAGTAATAGTAATAATAGTAGTAGTAGTAATAGTAGTAGACAGTATTGTGTTATATCATTATCACTATTATCATCATAATAATAATCATGATTATGGATTTTTGGCTTATCGTCCCCTTATCGTATATAGAGGAAACAAGGCGAGGCATTTATTTGATGGAATAGTGTAATTGTAGTGCTATGGACATTTGCATCCGGTTTTCATTGAGCTTTAAGCGTTATACAGAGACAGAGGAGTTGTAATATCGAGTTTGTCATGAATGAGGGACACTTGTTGAATGAGCGATGACACAATGTTAACCGCCGTAGCATGATCTACTTCTATCGGGTCCTGAGGGTATACGAGCGGGGCGGAGCGGGCTGAAAAACGAGATGCTTAGCACTCATGACACCCGTCCGTGGCTGCATGCGCTGAACCGCCATTGCATAATTATAGTGACTTTACTGCGACAACACATGGTTTTTCCATGTTTTATCTAACCCTTTCCCTCGAGTTTGGGGTCTCGACTTTCTTTATCATTATGCATATCTCCAATCTATGTGTCATCTAAATCCATATTGCGCTCTAAATCCACTCACGGGAAAACTGTGCAATGAGTCAATCACGCAATTATGTTTGTACGCACTGTGGGTGACGTTTATTAATGCGATAATACGCTCATCGAAAAGACCCAGAGCGCAAGCGATTACTGTATACAGGATCCTGTGCGCGCATGCACGACGTTGAGGAGTGGCGTTATGCCCATAGAAGTATGACTCCAACACTGCCGTTGTAGAACGGTTTTGCCACTATAATGGTTTTCCATCATATCGCGCAAAGACATGCCAAAAGATTAACATCGATCTAAAGGGATCTAGTAACTTTGTTGACAAGTGCAAAAAGTGATGGGTGATTAATAAAATGTGTATTGGTGTGATGTCCACAAAGTAATGTGTGGAAACGTCATGTTATAATAGGATGTTTTTTGGCCGAGAAATGAGCGAAAATGCAAAATGATATTCACTAACTCAATGTACTTACTTTGTTCTCAAATGTACACGGCATGAAATTATCGCGTAAACAATTTCATATCTGAACACTTCAATCGTAAATATTTTTTGAACGAAATGGAAATTTGAAAAACCGAAACCTGTCCCGTACCTGTACCTTTGTGCAGAGCGAACGTGCAGAGCGCATCGTGGATATACGAATCGTCCGGGATTCATTGTCTCCAAACGTACGCGTGAATAGGATTGGCGCACTCGCAATTGTTTGGCGAGTATGGAACCAGGAAATAGCAGTGGTTCCGTAAGCGGTAGTAATAAATCGCATTGTTCATGAATTCTACAACCTTTTGCAAAATGTTGGGTATATATTTGTTATCACAAAAGGGTACCAAAACGTATAATTATGACTTGTTCTTTGCCTGGTGGTCCCCTTTAAGTGTTAATATGAATATGATAAGGTATGAGAGAACCACTAAAGACAATGAAAGAGTTCCAAGTAAGTTTTGAGGATTTTGACAATGTTACTAAGTCCCTTTAACATCGATTTAAATGGCGTAGCGATTTGTGCCATCTCGTCGTGAGTAATCATAGAAAAAGTAATGGTGAAATTGGTAAAACATTAAATTGTCATTAGGGGGCACACATTTTCGACTGACAAGCAAAACGGGGGGCGTTCTTCAAACGTCTATATAGGGCAGAGACGTAAGGTCTAGGGGACTCCAGTGGATGATTTCGCCCAAAGATATCATTTATATTTACTTTAAAAATGAGACGATTTTTGGCCAAATCACCTTGTCGAGAATGTGTAGGTGACACGTGCGCACGCCCCACCCCCCCCCCCCCCCCCCACCTCCCCTAGGGCCCGTAGCTACGCCTAGCTGTGTCTCAAGTTATTTGGGAGTGTCGTCTGCTACCGTTTGCTATACTTGAGATTATAATTTAAGGTTGCCATAGTGAATGTCGCCAACATGTCTGGATACTCTAGTCGTCTTCTTTTTAACTCTCACAGTGCGAATATGCTGCAGATTTATGAACATTGTACGTCGCTAATGTTCAAATTCGAACCTCCAGCACTGGACGAGTTAGTCCAATGAGTATGCCGGTCGGTGGGTGGATACGAGTACGACGTGTGGATTCTCCCGGATATTTGCACGGGTCGTGTCGGGTTACACCCGGGCTACGGTCGGGGTATGATATCATCGGGATGTCACTCGCTATCATCTCAAACCTGTCTTTACTGAGCACGCGGGATGGTATCAATTTCATGTCGAAATCGTATTAAAATTGCCTCTTTATTATGTTTTTCCTCCAAATTCTGCAGAATGATATCGAGTTGCGAAAGTTTCGGAAATGAATGTAGGCCGACGAACTGTGACCAGGCGCCGTCAAATATTATGTGTTATGAAATTGAGAAATAGTTAATCTAGATAAATTTAGCTGTAATTGACGATAAAATTAGGTTTACACGATGTGGAAGGGCTGAATAGGACCCAAGATGTTTTTTGGGGAAAATATTTGTGCAAAACATGACATTACGGACCCGGCAAAATCAGTTCATTTTCAAAGAATACAAATCTAACAAAAACAATGTATGCATATTCACAGTCGCATAATAGTGAAGGACATAGGGTCCATGGTGTAACGCAGGAATATGGCAAGGATTAAAAGAGAAGGGGAGGGGGGGGGGGGGGGGGTGAGGGGAGGTGGGGGGGGGGGTGAGGGGAGGGGTTCCCTGAGTAAGAAATAATGATAATCTGTGCAAGCAAGAAGTTTAGTCTGAATTTGTCTGTATGCAATGTTTTGCCCTTATATCGTTTCATTTATATGACTATGTATATTAATGAACTAGGTTCAGATCGTACAATATCCTCTTTTTATAAAATGTCAACAATACTGATCCTTTAGTTCGGCCAATATACGGATATGCCTTCCATAACTGTCCCATGCTGATTTGTATCTTTATGTATAGTGAGGAAATTATGCACACAATACGGTTTGTATTAGAAATCAAGCAGTTCTAGTAACAAAAAGGTGATCACTATAATTCTTCTAGCAAGGGATTTGGTCGGCGTCAAGAAAAAAATGTAATATAATCAATCAAGACATTCACGGTCACTGCATGTGACTTGGATGGTTACTCGATGATGGTCAGTTTAATTTATGAGTTTGAGTTTTATACTCCACCATGACCACTCACATCAGCCCTTATTGTTGTTTTATTTTTAATATTATTATTAAAAGGAATATGCCACTTTTGAACGGCGTTGGTGTATTACAGCACGTCATGAAAGACACTGTCATTGAATGGACCGGTCAGTTTGTTAAAATATCTCAGAAAAAGTCAAAATTTTAAAAAGTCGTTGACCCGTGGTCGCATGTGCCCCTTTCATCAAGGTAATTGATTTGATGGGGAGATCGATGGATGAGTGGATAAAGGAGAAGGAGAAGAATTAAGAAGAAAATGAAAGAGATGGATGAGGGTGAGGGATCGAGGAGGAGGAGAAGAAGTAGGAGAAGGTGAAGGATAAGACATTCCATAACTGTCCCATGCTGATTTGTATCTTTATGTATAGTGAGGAAATTATGCACACAATACGGTTTGTATTAGAAATCAAGCAGTTCTAGTAACAAAAAGGTGATCACTATAATTCTTCTAGCAAGGGATTTGGTCGGCGTCAAATCCTGAATCTGAAAAGGGGAGTTTTCATTGTGCTCCTTTTAATCCTTTTGAGCTCAACTGACTCTGGCTGTTGTGTGTGCTTTGCCTATTCACACTCACTTTCTAATCATGACTTCACTCAAACATTGAAAGTGAAAGGATACTGTAATCAGCGAGTTTCATACTACAACAACTCAACAGCAACTTCTCAATTGACTTTATTCCTATGTGGGGATATCAACCCCAACCCTGGTCCTGAGAAAGAAAATGGCTTGCACTGTAGTACACATGCCAGGAGAACATACGAGGTCAACGATCTACACGAACTGAATCCGGCATGCACGAGGGGTACTTGTCTTACAAAAGTGGACAGAAATGTGTGGGTCACAATTCACAAACTTGGGATTGCACGCAAGCGCAAAACTCACAGAGGACGAAAAGGCCACCGCCATCACGATCCAATTCCTGTCCTTGTCCGTGATAGAAATCCCCGGCGCTCTAAACCGCGAGAAAACATATCTGTTCTCATAAACACAAGAACCCTACACTCCCAGCCAAGTCTCCTTTCTGATCACATCATCAATACAGTTGACTTCATCCGCACCACATCAGAGAATGTATCCTTCATAATCATGGGGGACTTCAACGATCTTGTAACACGACAAATCGAACAGCATACACTCCTCGAGCAAGTGGTCAAACAACCCACAAGGGGAACTGCAATTCTGGACCTCATCTTGACGGATCTACATGAAAGTTACGAGGAACCATCAATATCTGCTCCTATATCTACAAGCGATCATGCTGTGGTAAACTTCTACCCTCACAGCAGAATCCCCAGTAGAAAACCAACCAAGATCTCACTCCGACCATTTCGTCAATCTGCTGTCAGCTCTTTTGGTCGATGGATCACACAAGCTGATTGGTCCCTCCTCGATGGCCTAGATGATCCAAATGATATGACGAATGAGTTTAGCTTGACTCTCAATGCCAAATACCGGCAGCACTTCGATCTTGTGACAATCAAACGTCGTGACACCGATCAACCTTGGTTTAACAACCGCCTACGCAGACTTATACGTCAACGGGATGACGCCTACACTCACGGAAAGCCGACTTACAAGCGCCTCAGAAATAATGTCCAGAGGGAGATAACAGCTACTAAAGAAGCATACTACCCGCGTAAAGTGGGACATTTAAAAAACACAGAACCGGGAAAATGGCACCAACAGATCCGTCACCTTTCGGGATCTTCCAAGAGACCGTTGCACTTGCCTTTTGATGACAAACCCCCATTGGAAGTGGCCAATGACATCAATGCGCATTTTGCCAGGATCTGCAGTGCTCTTCCACCATTGGATACTAGTGCTCTTACAGCCTACCTGCCAGCTCCTTCACCACCACCGGTCATCGAGCGCCACCAGGTGTACTCACGATTGCGTCATCTCAGTGCCTCTAAGGCTGCTCACCCTAGTGACTGTCCAACACGACTCCTCATCGAATTTGCCTACGAAATCTCCGAACCACTCACCAAGATCTTCAATGCCTGTCTGCGAAGTGGTTGCTTTCCGACAATCTGGAAAAATGCATCAATTTGTCCAGTTCCAAAGACTTCAACCGTCACCAGCTTAGACCAGTTACGCCCTATCTCAATTACATCTGTTCTGGCGCGTGTCTTCGAGGGATTTCTGGCTGAATGGCTGATGCAGGACATTTTTGACAAAGTAGACCCGCAACAATTCGGAAATATGAGAGGCAGCTCAATCTCGCACTACCTCATCGACCTCATCAACACAATTCACAAAGGCTTAGACAAACCTGGAGTTTATGCCAACTTGTGTGCGATTGACTTTAGCAAAGCATTCGACCATGTTAACCATACAACAGCAGTCGAGAAGCTCATCAAACTCGGTGCCAATCCTGCTGTGCTACCTGTCATCTGCAGCTTCCTGTCAGAACGATCGCAAACTGTCCGTTATCAAGGGTTTTCCTCATCTACTCGTGAGCTCACATGTGGCGTACCCCAAGGGACCAAGTTGGGTCCAATCATTTTCCTCGTGATGGTTAATGATGCCGTACTAACTCTAGAAAATCGATGGAAGTATGTGGATGACTTAACTGTTGTTGAAATCGTACCGCGACGACAGCCCTCACAATTACAGACACACGTGGATGCACTAGTGGATTGGTGTGGTGATAACGATATGAAGCCAAATCCAGCTAAATGCACAACAATGCAGTTCACCTTCCTCCGTAATCCACCACCCCCTCTGCAACTAACAATCAGTGAAGTCCAGTTAGAAGTGGTTTCCTCCATGAAACTTCTGGGCGTCATCATACAGAACGATCTTCGTTGGGATGAACATGTTGGTCGTCTTATCACGAATGCCTCAAGACGACTGTACATCCTCACAAAGCTGAAACGAAATGGTGTACCTAAACCGGACCTCGTCACAGTGTACAAGATGTACATACTTCCCATGCTTGAATATGGTGCGCCAGTCTGGGCCTCCAGCATCACACAAGACCAGGAGATATGCTTGGAACGCGTTCAGAAGAGGGCTCTTCGCATGATCGCCTACCCAGATTTGCTGCCATATGATCAACTCTGCGCAACATTCCAAGTTGATACTCTTGCCGACAGACGGAGCACGATCATTACTAGATTTGCCAAATCCCTGCTCGATTCCCAACGCCATCGCCACTTCTTGCCTGATACTCGGCAGAACACTTCTGGTAGAGCTCTTCGGAACTCTAATCACTTGAATGTACCTCAAACTCGAACACAACGATACAAAATGTCCGCTATACCATCTATGATTCACACAATCAATCAAAACTTGTAATAACTTGATATGATAATGTAATATAATATATGACCTGTATGCAACTTGTTTTTCTATTAATATGATGTCTTCAACCTATAGTCATATTTCTTACACTCCACTGTTACATTATTGGATAGACTTATATTGCACATAATTTTCGTTTTTATGTCATTAATTTGGTCGTTAATTAGTATAATTGTTTGTTAACGCAATAATCTTATCTTTATACTTATTAGTCCATTAGTTTTTGTTTGTTGTAACTTATGATTTTGTATAATGTGTATTTTAATTATGTATGTAATCATTCATGTAAACTGAACTGTTTTAGTCCATGGACTTTTTGTTCAGTCTTTTATATACCGTAATAAATAAATAAATAAATAAATAAAAAAGGGGTATATGATAAAGACTGAAAATCATAATGACAATGACGACGATGAGGATGAATTTATGGTCATGATGGGAAGATAATGAATGATGATGACTGGAATCAAAATGGCTTTCATGACGTAATTTTAAAAACAAAATTTGCTTCAATGCGATCAGCTCAGTTCGGTGCGGATGTTCGTGATACTGGCAAAACGATTTGGCATGAATGAAAAGGACGATAAGAAAGAAAAGGTGTGCATGTATTTATGGTAAAGGAGAACAGTGCACGAGTAAGGGTAGGAATAATTCATCAGGAAAGAGGATGCAGAACTTTGAGAAGAGGATTAGAAGTATGTGTGGTTTGTAGCTAAAGGTGGTATCTCACCGGGCTGGAGACTAGTTGGCGACTAGTTGGCGACTAGTTGGCGACTCAGTCTCCGCTAGTCGCGGAGACGTCTCCGCGACGTCGCCGCGACGTCTCCTGGAGACTAGCCGGGTCTCCGGGGAGTCGCGGGAAAATCAAACATGTTCGATTTTTTTGGAGACTCTCCATCAGTCGCGGAGACTAATTTTGTCCGCGACTGGGGAGACGTCGCCGCGACGTCGCCGCGACCTACTGGAGACCAAGGCGACTGAGAGGAGACGTTGCGGAGACGTCTCCGCGACACTACTTGACCCACTTTAGAGACCACGCAACTGAGTTCTTTATCATTTGGTACAGTTTGTTCCTGCTCCCATGGATACGTCGCGGAGACGTCTCCGAGACTTCGCCTTGGTGAGATTGCAAACCGGGTGCAAACCATTTTCGGGTCTCCCGAGTCGCCGCGACTACCGCGACTGATCAGTCGCGGCAGTCGCGGCGACGTCTCTGCCGGTGAGATACGCACTAGTCTTAACCACTGTGTAAACCCCACCTTCTTGGTC